>CAUYON010034239.1:0-76488 GCA_963573935.1 Arctocebus calabarensis
TCTCCTGCCTCTGCCTCCCAAGTAGCTGGGACTACAGGCGCCCGCCACAACGCCCGGCCATTTTTTGGTTGCAGCCGTCATTTTTGTTTGGCAGGCCGGGCTGGATTCGAACCCGCCAGCTCAGGTGTATGTGGCTGGCGCCTTAGCCCGCTGAGCCACAGGCGCCGAGCCAAAATCTTCAAACTCTTGATCAAATAAATCCGACAAATGATATTCTCTAAGACAAAAACTCCCCAATTTTATTCTATCTTCTCTGCATGGTTTAAGTATCTTCCAACATCTATGTATCTTTTCCCAACATCTCTGACAGAATTCCTCTTAATTTTCTCACAGTGTCAAAATGCCTTTCGGAAAACGATTCGTTGAATTAGAAGTCAGCATTTACTGCTCTCATATGATTCTCTAGAATGAATCTTACACCTAATGACGAGCCAGGCCAAGAGCTCCAATATTACCTCCGCAGCAGAAAGCTACAAGATAAAATTCAAGATAAAAACGCGTTTCAGTAAATCACTTATTTTTGGCTCGACTCAGTCTTCAACGTTTCTAAAGCACCACATTTTGTCCAGTTCTCATATCCCTTCCTTCGGATATCCTCCACTTTCTGAGATCGCATCCAGGGGCCAGTCGGCATTCTTCTGGACTTTCTTCAATTCCAGTCCTGCCTCTTGGAGCTGATTAAACCAGAACAGGTGAAAACAGAAGGAAAAGAAGACGGTCGCCTTAGGTACCTTTTCATATCAGTATATATACATGTATTCTATTGGGGTTTTTTTCCTCTTTACAGATGTGGTCTGTCTATGTTGCTTAAGCTGATCTTGAACATTTGGGCTCAAGTGATCCTCCAGCCTCAGCCTCCCAAGTAGCTGGGATTACAGGGCCGTGCCACTAAGCCCAGCCTGTATTCCATTGTACAGATGTGCCATAATTTATTTCTCAGCCCCCAAGCAGAGTCTTTTAGGTTTGTATTCACTCTTTTGTTTTCATAGATAAGCTACTATGAACTTCCTTATAGCTCCCACACTGATCAGATTGGGTATAAATCAATGTCTGTCACTTATTAACACTATGACAATAGGTAAATGTCTTAGATTTACCAACCTTAACTTCCTTATGCATAAAATGGGGATTATAATCGTACCAAGCTCCAAGTCCCCATTCCAAGGGAACAATGCACGGGCATATGGCACACTTCCTGGGTGAAGGAAACAACTCCAACTCCAACTTTAGCTTACAAATTCAAACAATATAACCAAATCATGTGTATTCTCATATTAATCTGAAATAAAAAATAAATAAATAAAAATATTGATTAAATTATTAGAAATATATGTAATCTCATATACATATAATCTGACTTTTAAGTACAGAAAATGTATGTGTGTGAGGATTGTGAAATTGTGTACAAAGCAAAATCCAGATGTTTTATAGTATCAAGTTGATGGTAATAGAACTATAACCTAAAATGGAAAAAATAGTGCCAAACTCATAGCGTTCTTGTGAGGATTAAATATAAAGTGCCTTGCTTGGTGCTCTTACGTAATATGCTCACAACAAATATAAAATACCCCTCTTTTTTATTTTCCAATTTTGTACACATTAGAGTTTACCTGTAGAATGAATTTTTAGATGTGGAATTGTTAGATTCAAAGATGTTCTTTTAAAATTTATAGACAATGATAAATTGTCCTCTGTGTTGGATTATCTATTTGCTCCTCTAGGTCTATACTTTTATCTGTCCCAGGCTCTGTACCCTGGGAGGCTAACCTCTTTGAAACTCTATCATCCAGTGTCTTTGCACACCAGTGTCCAATCAGCCACTGGTATTTGGCAGTGGCTGTGTTCCCTTACCAGAAGCCACCTCACCAAGTTTCAGTAAACCTCTTCCTTTGCCCAGTCAAGTCTGGTGCTATTTCCTGCAGTGGCTTGTCCTTGAGAACTTCACCATCCTTTGTAGGTTTCAAAGTTTATAACCCTGAGCATATCTCAATAAATAATCCTTTTGTTAAACTTCTTTCTGTTACTCTTTTAACATGCCACCTGCCTGGATCATGATCCAATTTACACTCCCACCAATTTGCTACCAGGATACGTGTTTTCTGATACTGCTGCTGATATTGTCATGTCAGATGTCTTTAAGGTTTTACCTAAAATTCTCCTTTAATTCTTTATTTTTTCTGGGCACCAGAACCATTATTCCTCTTTGATCACAATGTTTCCTGTTCAACTTTCTTCTTCTTCTTCTTCTTCCTCCTCCTCCTCCTCCTCCTCCTCCTCCTCCTCCTCCTCCTCCTCTTCTTCTTCTTCTTCTTTTTTTTTTTTTAACATTTTATTATTGTTTGAGTCATTTTGAGTTAGGTTTTCTGTTAGTTGGGGTTTTTTTTTGAGACATGTTCTGTGGCCTAGAGTGCCATATCCTCAGCATAGCTCACAGCAAACTTGGGCTTAAGGGTCAGTCCTGCCCTCTTCAGCTTCCCCAGTAGCTGGGATTGCAAGTGTGTACCAGATATTTTATTTATTTATTTATTTATGCTCGGTATCTCGAGTCATCAAGCAGTATCCTTTTTTGAGACAACGTCTTGTTATATTGCCCAGGCTGAAAGTGGCCATATGTTTCTTTAAAAAAAGAATGAAAAGGGGTGGCACCTGTGGCTCAAAGGAGTAGGGCGCCAGCCCCATATGCCAGAGGTTACGAGTTCAAAGCCAGCCCTGGCCAAAAAAAAAGAATGAAAAGAAAAAACTCCAGAAAAAATAAAAAATAGAATGTGGGGAATATATGGAACAAGACTGGGAAACTGGAGATAATTATGTAAAGTAGATGTTGAGTATGTAGTGTTCCATTTTATCCACTCTTTCACATCCTGTACCCGTTTGTTATCTCTACTATTGTGTTTTAAAAGTTCCAAGATAAGCTGGGCATGGTGGCTCATGCCTAGCACTCTTGGAGGCCAAGGCCAGTGAATTGCCTGAGCTCATGGGTTCAAGACCAACCGGAGCCAGAGTGAAAGCCCCCTTCCCCCACCCCCCCTGCACACACACCCATCTCTAAAAAATGGCTGGGTGTTGGGACAGGGGCCTGTAGTCCCTGCTACCTGGGAGGCTGAGGCAAGAGAATCACTTAAGCCCACTTAAGAGTTTGAGGTTGCTGTGAGCTGTGAAGCCAAAGCACTCTCCTGAGGATGACACTGAGACTGTCTCAAAAAAAAAATAAAGGTCTAAAATAAGAAGTAAACCAACAAAGACACAAATGTAAAGACAAGTCAAAATTGCAAGTCGGGAAGAGGAACGGTCAGTGACTTCCAGGATGAGGAGCTTACCCCAATCCTGCAGCAGCAGAGATGAAGGTGACCTTTGTTTTCAAACAACTACAGGAAGCCACAGCTCTCCAAATTCTGGCGAGAAGGCACACAGCAGCAAATCATCAGGAAAACTTTCCACTTGGTAGCTAAGAGAAATGAAAATATTTGTAATTTTCTAAAAGGAGGATTATTAATTGAAGGAAATGAGATTATGGTATTACGCAACATCATATTTTGTCTTCTGTGTGGATTCTTCTGAAAATGAACTTAGTGTTTTAGATCTAATTCAAGTATTTATAGAAACATTAGGCAATGTCTTTGAAAATGTCTGTGAACTGGATTTAATTTTTTGAGTAGATGAAGCGCACAGTATTTTTGCAGAAATGTTTATGTGGGGAATGGTATTGGAGACCGAGAGGAATGAAACTGTTATACAAATTAATGCACGAGGGCAGTGCCCGTGGCTCAGTGGGTAGGGTGCCAGTCCCATATACTGAGGGTGGTGAGTTCAAACTCAGCCCCGGCCAAACTGCAACAAAAAAATAGTTAGGCGCTGTGGCGGGCACCTGTAGTCCCAGCTACTTGGGAGGCTGAAACAAGAGAATTGCCTAACCCCAGGA
Source organism: Arctocebus calabarensis (assembly GCA_963573935.1). NCBI lineage: Eukaryota > Metazoa > Chordata > Mammalia > Primates > Lorisidae > Arctocebus > Arctocebus calabarensis. The sequence continues at coordinate 3,920 of CAUYON010034239.1, forward strand.
GTTGGAGGTTGCTGGTGAGCTGTGTGACACCACGGCACTCTACCGAGGGTGATAAAGTGAAACTATGCCTCTACCAAAAAAAAAAAAAAAGAAAAAGAAAAAAAATCAGTGCACACAAAAAAATGGACAAACTTCAGGCTGGCTTTGCAGGAACCCCACTCCCACCCCCAGCCCCCAGCTGTGTCAGCTATAAAGAATATAAATCTTCCTGATAAAAGAGGATACCCAGGAAGGGTGAAGTCTAGGAGAACAGAGTTCTTCTCAAGGAGACCCCAAGGATACACCCGTGGGGTCCTCCCCATGGTGACTCAGCTCTTAGGAATTTGTAGAACTGTAGAATTTGTAATTTCCTGGGATCTGGAAATTTCCCTTTCTGTGAAATCTTGTAGTTCTGTTGGGGCTGGAACAGCTTCTCCTGCTACATTCAAACTGACCAAATGAGAAAGGTACCTGTGGGCTGGAACTTTCTGACTGGAGATAAAAAGGGAAAGACTAAGCCAGATGTGGAGCATGGCCATTTTGAGATTTTTAGGTTTCCTCTAGTTCCACCGGCTGAATAAAGCTTTTTTCCTCTGTTTGGGTGCTTGTTCTCTCCATTGGGCCTCATCTTCCCCCAACACTGAGATTTTGAGAAACATAACATTAGTGACATCAGTATTTTGAGACAGAGCCTCAAGCTGTCACCCTGGATAGAGTGCCGTGGCATCACAGCTCACAGCAACCTCCAATTCCTGGGTTCAAGCGAGTCTCCTGCCTCCACCTCCCAAGCAGCTGGGACCACAGGTGCCTGCCACAACGCCCAGCCATTTTTTGGTTTCAGCCGTCATTGTTGTTTCGCGGGCCCAGGCTGGATTCGAACTCGCCAGCTCAGGTGTACATGGCTAGCGCCTTAGGCTGTTGAGCCACAGGTGCCAAGCCTTCAATCTTCTTTCTTATCTCAGCTCTAAACCATCAGCTTACTTGCTAAACTTCTGTCCTTTAACTCTCCTTCTGTACAGGATTCTCTGTGGAAAGCTGACTCCAGTTGGCCATCTTGCCTCCTCTCCCTTTATAAAGTCTTGACAAACTATGCAGTTCAATACAGATGGTACTGAATATCATTATTGCCTAAAGTATTTCATAGACATCCCACTTTTCTAGGAAGTTGGAGGGAAACTGAGATTGTTAGACTAACAATTGTGAGAATGCATTTGAGAATCTCTACTGGTTTGTAGGGGAATGGCTCCAGGGAAAGGCCACAGATCCTATTTCACAGAATCTCATAGGAAGGTAGAAGAGAACAGGTAACATTTAAGCCACTCCCCCCAAGTATGCTATTAGAAAGTAAACACAACACTTCATGCATGGAAGGGGAAATAATGCATATTGGAAACCAGCATTTGCCCAAAGAAAGATGGAAATGCTTGGGACATAACAGATAACCTGCTGTGTCCCAGACTCTTTGTTCTCAAGGTCTTTCCTTTCCATCTATGCTCAAGCCTTCATTTCTGTTCACCATTTCTGCCTGCACAGGAAACAAGGTGGTGACTTCTCGCATGTTTCTGATCTGATGGGCTTACCTGTGCCACTTTTAGTTTCCATATGCTAGAGCACAAAATGATGATGTGTGCTCTAAATTAACATTTAATGGCATTACTACCCATGTCCAAACCAGTGCTGCTCTTTCATTTCAACCTATTCTCTTTTTATGAAGCAATCTCTGCCTTTACTCACTTGTGTGTAGGTTGTAACTTTCAGCCCCACTAATTTCCTATTCATTCTAGCATAGCTTTTTGTTTAATTGGATTTTTTTTTTTGAAAAATAGAAGGTTTATTGAAATAAAATTCACAAACCATAAAATACAGCCTTGGAAAGTGCACAGATTAGTAGGTTTTTAATATATACAGAGAAGTGTAAGCATTCCTGCTATCTAATTCCAAAACATTTCCTCACCCCTAAAGAAACCCTTGCCCACTAGAAGTTAGTCCCCATATCCTTCTTTCCCTGGCTTCCAGCAACCATCAATCTACTTTCTTCTTTGTAGATTAGTCTATTCTGGAAATCTCACATGGAATCGCATGACATTTGACCTTTTGTGTCTGGCTTCTTTCAGTAATGCTTGCAAGGGTCATCCATGTTGTGACATGAGTTTCATTCCTCTTTATGGCAGGATAATATCCCAATGTATTGATGTATCACATCTTATTTGTTTGGAAACCTTTGGATTGTTTCTACTTTGGCCTATTAGGAATAATGCTGCTTTGAGCATTTGTGTACAAATGTACAAATTTTGTGTGGGCATGTTTTCATTTCTCTAGGAGAGGAATTGCTACATCATATGATAATTTTACATTTAGCATTTTGAGGAACTGCCAGACTTTTTCATAGTAGGTGAATTATTTTATAATCCCACCAGCTGTGTCTGAGGATTTCAGTTTTTCCACATCTTTACCAACATTTGTATTACCTGACTTTTATTATAACCATCCTTGCGAGTATAAAGTAGCACCTCATTGGCATTTTGATTGGAATTTCCCTAACAATGATAATATTAAGCATCTTTTAATGTGTTTATTGACTAATTGTATATCTTCCTTGGAGAAATATTTACTCAGATTCTTTGCTTACATTTTAATTGAATTGTCTTTTTATGGGTTCCACTATTTCTTTACAAATTTTGGATATGAGTCCTTTATCTGATAACTTGCAAATGTTTTCTCCTATATTGTGAATTATCTTTCTTTCTTCTCACTGATGTCCTTTGATACACAAACATTTCTAATTTTTGTAAAGTCTAATTTATCTACTTTTTTCTTTGATGCTTGTGGTGTCCTAAGAAACCATTGCTTACTCTAAGGTCACAAAGATTTATTCCTATATTTTCTTCTTTTTTTTTTTTTTTGAGACAGTCTCATTCTGTTGCTCTGGTAGAGTGTTATGGTGTCATAGCTCATAGCAACCTCAAACTCTTGGACTCATGTGATCCTCTTGCCTTAGCCTCCCTAATAACTGAGACACAGGCACCCACCACAAAGCCCAGCAAGTTTTTTTTTTTGTCTATTTTTAGTAAAGACAGGGTCTCTCTCTGGCGCAGACTGGTCTTGAACTCCTAAGCTCAAGCAATCCACTCACCTTGGCCTCTCGGAGTGCTAGGATTACTGGTATGAACCAGCCTATGTTTTCTTTTAAGAGTTTTATAGTTTTCACTCCTACATAAAAAGTGTCTTTTATGAATTTTAATATTTTAATTTGTATTTCCTTAATGATGATGTGCCAGGTACTAGTCTAGATTTTGGGAAAACAGAGGTAAGTAGGAAGGAGCTATTGTCATCAGGAAACTTACCTTATAGTGAGGGATCACATATAAATAGAAAACAATGACAGGGGAAAATAATATGTGTGCAGGGCCTGACACTGTGCTTGTCCCCTAGAATATGAATAGCAAATGGTAGCTTCAATAATGTAATAATGATAGCTTCTATTTTTAGTATTACAAAGTATCGTGAAAGGGAGTGATTGATTTTTCCATGCCTTAAGATTGGCTTCACTTGGGGCCACCCCCAACACCTTTGGGGCACAAGAAGAGGATGGGTGCAGGAACAGGACTCTTAAAGGACAGCCTCTTTGTGAAAAGAAGGAACTCAGGTATATGTGTCAGGGGACCAGCTGGTTCTCTCATCCCTATGAGTGTCACTTAGAACAGAGTTATATAGTAATCCCTGTCCCAGTCTATACCTAAGAAAGGATGGCTTAGGATTCAAAGGATGGCAAAGGATTCATTTGTTTGCAGAAGATCCCTACAGGCTTTAGAGGGAATCTTAGAGTCTTAATAAATTACAAAAGGTTTCTAAATAGATTACATCAGTACATTATCTTGAATATTGTATAATTAGGACTTAAAATTTCTACACCTTATTGATAACATAGTGGGTCCTCAAATTGAACTTTTAAAGTATAAAGCAATGGTTATTTGTTTTTAAAAGTTTTGATATTTTACAATATCAAAAATGGCTAATTTATTTAATTCCATCATCTGAAATAGTCATTTTTATACCAGCAGGAAGTATAGCTGTATTATACATATTCTAGGCTTCACATTACAAAAAAATAACTAATTATAGAAAACAATTTTAAGAAATCACTTTTCCAAGGTTTTCCATTATATTAGTCATTTATTTTGTCATCTGCTAGCACATGTTGGCAGAAAAGTGAGAACAGGTGCCATAAGTTAAGAAAAATGTGTTGGAAATGAAAAACTTTAAATTGAGCACATTTTAACAATTAACATAATCTAATTTAAGCTACAAAGTACTTCAGTCTAGTTGGATGGAAAGCAGTTGTTTCAAAAACGGATAATTTTAGACCAGTAATGCAGAAGTTTAAACTTTAATTTAAACACAGTATTTTATTTTTAAAAATCTGGCTTTTATATCATCTTTTGTACAAACTATGGGTTTTCTTCAGTCTTCAGTTCACCAGGCACTGATTGGCTATCTGATGTATTAGAAGGAACCCTATTTAGGTATATGATCCCTTGTCCTAAAAGAGGTCGTAATCTTAGTTTCTAGTATAGGACACATACGTTGCTACTTATGAGAAGCAGCAAACTGATAAATGTTGTAATGGAGTTATCGAAGATGTAGGAGCACCAGGCAAGGAGAGGTTGGTTCAGAAAGGGGCAAATCTTCTTTCTTGAAGAACTGGCACTTGAGCTGGAGCTCAAAGGGCCAGCAGAGAGGTGGATGCCTGAAAAGCTGGGCTTAGCTAGGACTGTCATCTAAGCACCTAGAAGTGGCCTGTCCTCTATGGCAACCTCAATGGTGGTGGGACCTCTCTTACAGCGCTCTTGCAGCAAAAGCTACCTGCCTTTTATGTCTTAGCCTAGCAGACACTCCCATTCTTTGGTGGAAGCAGTCACAAGCTTGCTCAGATTCAAGGAAGGGGATGCAGACCACATCTCTCCACAGGAGGCAAAGCAAAGAATTTGGGGGCCATGTTTTAAAGTCACCACACTAGGATTATTCCCTAATCCTGGAGGAGAGATTTCAAGTCAGTAGATAGTAAATGATTTTCCCAGGGATAGTACCTGGTATAGTTAGGAGGAGGGCAGGGGTTAGGAGGAAAAACAACTTCTAACATAATTTTTCTGACTCTAAATTCTTTTTCTTTCAATAAGATTATTCCACCTCTTTCAGCTAATGTATGCTTGCTAATATGTGAAAGTTCAAAGAAAAAAAATTTAACTGGTTTTGGTTACATTAGTAACTTCCCTAAAAAGAAACAGATCTAAAAGTTATGCATTTGAGATTATGTGCAAATTTCATATTTTAAGATGTTGACATGAGATTGGTCAGACAGCAATTTTGTATCATTTTCTCACAAGGAAAGATTTCAGAAAATATCCCAGTTACTTAAAATGATTTTGCTTGTTGTCTAGGAAAATCTCACCTGGCCATTGTCCAGCGGGTGAATAATGAGGGGGAAGGGGACCCTTTCTATGAGGTGATGGGCATTGTCACACTGGAGGACATCATAGAAGAGATCATCAAGTCAGAGATTCTGGATGAGACCGATCTCTACAGTAAGTGCACAGCCTTGCCGTTCTCCAAGGTCCTTCTCCAAGGTCATCTTATTTGACTCTGTGACTCTCAGGTATAGCTTAGGTTGACATAGAGAAAGGGTATCAAGGCAAGCCCTGGGCACTGATGTGTGTCTGCGCCTGTGCCAGGTGCTGATGTGGCAGAATCCCTGGGCTAGAATTATCCCTGAGTCACTGGGAACACACTCACCAAGTGTTCATCACAGGGGGACCATCAGGAACTGAGCCAAGACCGAAGAGGAGACTCCCTCAGCTCTTCATGAAAAGGGACTAAAGGAAACAAAGTGTTCCCAGGACGGTGCTTAGAGGCCTCTCTGCCCTCGGTCTGTCTTCTGTGTTGTTCCTGTTCTGTCTCTTTGTCCACCTAGACTTAGACCCCGGTAGCCCCTGGGGTACCACTCACAGTCCACTGGCATCAGAATATCAGTGAGCAGTGGAGACTGTCATGAGATTGCCCTGGACCTAAGCCAGAAGCTTAAATATCCCTTGCTCTGACTTCATGTGCCTTTTAGTCCCACCACCATGGGTTTCACATTTTCCCTCCCTCCTCTAGACCTGCCACCAAGGGCCCTGCCCCTCTTCCTGCTCCCTCTCTTTAGTCTTCTCACCCTCCTACCCAAACCCCTCAGGAACAATATGGACTCTGTTGTGCAGACAGTGACTTTGGGTTTACTGAGCCTTGTGAAAGCTTTGCTTGCAAACCTTACAAAAGCATGCTTTGTCTCTGGATGGGAATGTTATCTAAGTGCATGGGAGTTCCTAGGCCAGGAAATGTTGCCTCCTCAGAATTTCACCTCGTGGGACACTCATACCCCACCTCACCCCATCCCCTCAGATAACGCATTTCAGGCCTCTGACCTGAGTTTGCTAGCAGCAGTTGTTTAGAAACTGGCTCCGGGTAGAAAGAGCTTTGTTACTCTTAAGTATAAGGCAGTGAGTAGTGCAGAATGAGTGTCCTCCCTTTGGAATAAGTAGAAAGTAGACCAGGTTGTGACATAAAGGAATATCACAGCGGCTCCTTCCAGGAATCTGGTGTTGCTGTGCTCCCCAGCCAGGCCTGTCTTCACATACTGATTGAGCTCAGAAACACCTTCTCCCTTCCCTGCCTCAGTCCACACTCTTGCTTTCAAATTCCGGAGCATCTCAGTAGACAAACTGATGATCACAGTCATGCTAGTGACTAATAGTCTAATGAATAAACTCTTCCCAGGGCATGCATTTGTACAACTTTCTTGTTGCAAACACCCACTATTAAAATCAAAGGAATGGAGGAGAGATCAGAGGAATGATTTCCTAATGATGAAATGTTAAAGGTCATTCTGATGGAGGAGAGAGAGGAGTTACTTCAGGAAGCATATAAATCAGAAGGTTGCTTACCAGTGAGAACAAAAGAGCTGGGCTCTAGACCTATATTTGCTACTCTCTTGCTGAGTGATCCTCTTTCTACATGAGGATTTTCTACTCTTATCAATAAGTTGCCAATGATTCTCTAAGAGCTGTGAAAAAACCAAGGAGCCCGGAGTACTGGGCTTCTTCGTACATGACCTTGACTCCTTACATGATCTGTTCATCTGGGTCTGGATCTCCCCACTGTTGCAACCTGAGCAAAAGGAATATCAAAGCAGGGGCCAGGTGACTATGGAAGCTGAGTCAGACAGGCCACAAGAGAGCTGCGTGGGTGGAAGGGAGCTCTTCCTCTTCTGGAAGGAACCCAAAGTATCTGGCAGACACAAGCTCCAAAAGGAGAGAAAGCTTATCAGGGAACCAGATCATTCCCTATCAGTCCTGCCTGCCCTAGAAATCCCCTTGGCCCCATTTTTCTCCAGGCTTAGTTTCCCTCTTCCCCTTAATGCAAATGAGATAGTCTAGAAGTTTCAAAATTTTACTCAAAACTCAGGGAAAACAAAAGAGAAATGGCTGAAGAAAATGATGTCCCCCCATTAAAAAAAATATAAATAAGTTAAATTGGAAAAAACAAATTTTCTTAACCAATAACACTGTGTCCAATGTATAGGCCCCTGGGTTCTGGGCTTGGTACTCAAGTCCCCCACCCAGAGGACCCACCTTTATAGATTATAGGTCCAGTCTTATTTCTTCTTCTCTCCTCTTCCTTGTATTTCCCCCTGATTCTCTCCCAGTGGAGGGGCTGGGGTTGAAGAAAGAGAATTGTGGTAAGAGGTAGTGATGACCACTCTCCTGCCGTGGGTGGCATGCCTCAGGAACCAACCAGAGCCTATTATTAAGTAAGTAGGGATGCCAGTTCCAGAACCCTGGATTTGGGCATCATTCCCCCTTTCCACTATACACAGCTAAGTTTCCATAACAAAGAGATGATGATGGTGATGTCACACCACCTGTCCCTCACCAACATCCTTCCACTCCACGGGAAAGAGATGTAATGTCACCTAGAATTAACACTGCAGAAATGTAGAGTCCCAAAGGATTGATGCGTCCCCTGTAGCTCTGGGAAAGGCTCCAAAGACCAACAATGATTCTGAGAGAGCTACACTCTGTTCCCTGTGACCCTGCAGCTGACAATCGGAAAAAGCAAAGAGTCCCACACCGGGAAAGGAAGCGGCATGACTTCTCCTTGTTTAAGCTTTCTGACACGGAGATGCGGGTGAAGATCTCACCACAGCTTCTGCTGGCCACACACCGCTTCATGGCCACAGGTAGGACTCTGCCCACCTCAGGCCCCTCCCCAGAGTAGCTAAAGCCAAATCTCCAGAGTGGGACCCAGGTTCTGATCCCTGTTCATACCTTTCAGTCTGATTCTACTGTACAGAAGGGAGTGAGAACAACTATTCTAGGAAGGAGGTCATCTTAGATAGAGTAACAGGTGCCACCTATTGTCTTATTGTGAAGATCACTCCTGATCTTCCAGGAAAGGAAGTGAGTACAACCCAACTTTCTCTTCCACTGTGAAAAGAATGAAAGAAATCACTACTGCATGTTCCCTTCTTCCACATGCTTCTTGACTGGAGGATGAGGCCACCTCCTGTCCTGTTAGAGTTGGGGTGCCCCATGTATTTGTTGGGAAGGAAAGGTCTTGTCCTACCTAACAACAAATCCAGTTCTCACCAGAGGCCATATAGGCCTGTGAGCTATGAATTCTTAAAATACAGAAGTGGCTTGTGAATCTTGGGGTCTTTAGAAAGAAGAAAATATGACAGAATCCAAAGATAAACTCCTTCTTGTGAAGAAGGCGAGGTTTGTCATAGAATCCTCTGACCTCCATCCCTAGTTAATGTGCTGACCCTGAATGACCATATCCATCACCAGTGTCAATAATTAATTAATCTTGGCTTGGTGCCTATATCACAGTGATTAGGGCATCTGCCACATACACCTGGGGCTAGAGGGTTCGAACTCGACCCAGGCCTACTAAACAACAATGACAACTGCAACAAAAAAAATAGCCGGGCATTACAGCAGGAACCTGTAGTCCCAGCCTCTTGGGAGGCTGAGGCAAGAGAATCCCTTAAGCCCCAGAGTTAGAGGTTCACAGCCCAAGAGCTGTGATGCCACGGCATTCTACTGAGGGTGACAAAGTAAGAATCTATCTCAAAAAAAAATTAATCTTTCATATATCTTATAAGTATACAATGAGAACTGATACTATTCCAGGTGCTAAAAAGTAGAAAATTTTAAGTTAGAGCTTCTTTAAATTAGAATTTTCAACAAATTATCTAGTTCTATATACAGATTTCTTGTAACTACTGGCTGTCTGATTTCCCAGAGCAAACCAGCTGTATCTATTTAGTATAATATATGTAAGAATATCTGCTAATATGGAAATATGAGGCAATGATGTTTCACATTATTAACAACTTATTATTTGAATAATTTCCTGTCTCTATTGTTGGGATTTCATTTCATTCAGAAGGTATATGTCATACAAATAAGCCAGATTAAATTATTTCATTTCATTTGAGTAAAACCTTTGTTGTTCACATGGCTTAAAACCCATGCCCGGTTTTAAACAAAATCAAAGAGAAAATTAATAACAAAAATGACCTTTCCAGATGATGATCTCCTGAGATGTCAGTGCAGGGACACACCCTCCAGAGGGCATGAGGAAGGTCCTGAGATGCCCTAAGATGCCCTCCCTGAAAGGTCACAGAAGCCCTGCCAGCCTGGTGCCAGGAGCACGAATTGGCCAGTAGGCACTGTGACCCCCACAGCTGCCCCTGCTGGCATGGCTAGGACCTGGGAGGTGTTGATTCCTTCCTGCTTCCCTACCTGCCCTAGAAGTGGAGCCCTTTAAGTCTCTGTACCTTTCGGAGAAGATCCTCCTCCGGCTCCTGAAACATCCCAACGTGATCCAGGAGCTGAAGTTTGATGAGAAGAACAAGAAGGCCCCAGAACACTACCTCTACCAGCGCAGCCGCCCTGTGGACTACTTCGTGTTGCTTCTGCAGGTGAGTAGGAAAGTCAAGGAACTTGAAAGAGTGAGACGAGGTCGTCTCCAAGGGAAGAGGAACAGCCACGCCCCACTCCGTGCCAGGTTCCAAGGCTTGGCTGCCTCAGGAACATAGTGGGTTGGGGTGAGCAGTAGTGCATAAGCCACAGAAAGGGACTAGACATGGAAGACTGGTGGGGTCCTTGATGGCGTTTAGTGTGACCACTCAGCAATGTTTGTGGTGGGGTGAGCCCCTCTCCAGCAGAGGGGTTCTACCTCTAAACTTTAAAATTGCTGCCCTCCAGAGTTCCTAATACTTCTGTATCTCTATTTCAACATCCTCTAGAATGAAGCTGTCCTCTGCCTCCTAAACTTTAGACAACTCTTGTTTAAACCCAACATCAAGCTAGAATCTTACCCCTTTTGACTTCCACACTGTTCCTGGCTGTGCTTTCTAGAGGCATGTGGGACCCATTCATCCTCTTTGATGCATTTCAGCCTTTTCAGTCCCTGGAATTGTTTTCACCTTGAAGACAACCAGGAAGGGAAAATGATGACTGAGTGAAAGAAGTGCAGCATCTTCCCAGTACTCACATAAATACAACCATCTTCTGCCCTGGCTCCCTGCATAGGCCTGCCTTCAGTAAGTGCAGGCGTGGTTCTAACTTATAGCACTGCTGGTGTCCTGTCCTGGCTGCCCTGTTAGCTCTGTCACGGCTTCCCCATCTATTCCCAACAGAATCTTATAGCCCCTAAATACAGTGATTGTTCTAAAATCTCTAAGTTCATATTAATCTACAATTGGTCTCTCTTTGTTGAAGAGACTCTCTGCTTTTCCATTCTGAGTTGCCTCATGTATGTCCTTCCGAAAGGCCTCAATTAAAAGGACCTCACTTCTCCAAAAACAGAGTCACATTCTTTACCGTTGGAAATAGAGAAGTTTCCTGTTACCTTATTTAATAGCATAATGAACACATGCAATCTACTGTCTTATGCTTCATACGAATGTAACAGTTTTCAGATAAGGTATGGAGAGAATAAAGTGTAGTAGCAAGTCTCGGAAATCAGAAATATCTGGCTATAACATTCCAGTGTTGCCATTTCCTAACTAACCTTGACCTTTCAGAGCCTCAAAATTGATTCATCTGTAAACTGGGAATAAGAATGGTGTGGAACCTCCTAGGGTTCCTCGTAGGGTTGTGGGACCGACTCCATGACAATCTGTGCAGTGCACATAACACAGCTGCAGGTCCATAGACACACACTAGGCACCAAACATTAGCTGTCATTGTTCTTGATCATTAAGTAATCAGGCTTCACACAGAGTTATATTTTAACTCAACCTGGCTTAGAAATGGTCTAATCTCAGATTAAACCAGTGGGAAGGTTTACTGAGCCCTGAGTAAGCTGGTACTCAGATCTGCCTGAGGAAAGACCGTTATAGTAGGTTACTCATGACTAGATGCTGCTTTAAGAACAATGAATCAATGAATCAACAGCAAAAAGCTACTGAAGTTAAAGGTGCTATTTCTGAAACACAAATCTGGACAGAATTAACATCCTCCTGTGATAGGTAAGAACATGAGTCCTCTTATTATCCAAGCACAAGTACTTAGGGTTCTAGTCAATAACAGCACTGGAAGTACCCATACACACTTGGTATACTTCCTTCTTTCTCCAGGGCAAAGTGGAAGTGGAGGTCGGTAAGGAAGGCCTTCGCTTTGAGAATGGAGCCTTCACCTACTATGGGGTCCCAGCCATCATGACCACTGCGTGCTCAGGTATTCCAGTTTTCATTTGCTTATTGAGGAAACAGTGGGATATTATAGAAAAAACATCTATGTTCAAGTCAAAAGTCATAGTCTTTTGATTCTTTTTTTGACTTCCATTACCCTGGACAAACTGTTGAACTTCCTTGACTTTAGTTTCTTAGTATGTAAAATAGGCATGAAAATCACTTTTCATTGAGTTAGTGTGTGCTTAAAAAATAAGGGAGAAAAAAGTTAAACTGGAAAAAGCAATCACATTATAAAATGTTAAGGATGGAGAGTGGTATATTTCAGTGTTAAGAAACAAGTTTGTTTCTTGCTTTTTACATTTGTTCCCTCCCCTTCCATTTGATTGTCCAGGTTTTGCAGGTTAATTGATCCTGGGGGGTAGAGTGGGAGAAGGAAGTTTCCTATCAGAAGCTGTGTTTTCTGAATTGCCTCTGAAACCCATCGCACCCTTCTGTCCTCAGATAATGACGTGCGGAAGGTTGGAAGCCTGGCTGGATCCTCTGTCTTTTGTATGTATCCCTCAAACCCCCTTCTCATCCTCCCTATCGTAGTTCTGCCTCTGCCCACTCTGGGGACCTGGACAGAGCCCTGGTACCTGGACTGGGGCAAATGCTGGCAGCCTCTTTGTAATGCTCTGCCAGGAACACTGTTTCCGGCCAGGTACCCACAGACCATTGGGGCTTAGGTTCTGTGTATGTTGGAATGTCTTCTGCAGCATCTGTGCTCACAAGCAAGTGATGAAGGGTGGTGGCACTGGGGGGATTGGGGTAGCAGGGAGGACACTGTGAGTAGAGGCACCATTAATTGCCATAGGCCAGGAATGCAGGCAGAACCTTCTTGTGTGCTTTCAAGAAGGTTCAGCCTTTCTGCTAATATTGTGCCTGTGGGTCTTGTCCTCAGTAAGAAGTGACTGAAAGATTTGGGGATCTCAGTCTCAGGCTGGTGCAGTATGTGGCTTATCTGCTTCTCTTCACCGATTCCCCACTGCTCATCTGGTGGAGGGATGTCTGCCAGCTGGCCGTACATGCTGTTGGTGGGGGCTGGCACAGGGCTGATGGCTGATTTGCTCTGCCCCTTCTGTGCTATTTCCTGTGTGCACTTGTGTTTAGAGAGCATGGCATCTATTGTGATATAAGTGTGGATCCAGAAAGAATCATTTCTCTGGATTTCTTTTTGATTCATTGGTCTGAATTTTGCATTGCTTTCAGCTTATAGTGTTTACAGTGCCCACTTTAAGGCCAAATGGGATATTACCTTTCATCATAAAAAAGATTTTACATAGTGTTTTATATTGGGATCTATCAGAGGGTCCCAGAACTTGACGTAGTAGTCTCTGGAACATGGTAGGGTAGAGATCATTTTAACATGACCGAAACTGAGGAAATGACTTGGTCCAAACCGTCTGGCAAGTTGGTAACTTACCTAGACACATCCAGTGTCCTTGCTAGTTCACATAGATCAATGAAATACAGATTTTAGATCCATCATGTTCCAGAATGCAATTTCTGTGTGGAAAAAGTGGAACAATTTACGGTGTTATTTCACATCCTAGCCCAACAGATGGCTGAATGAACCTTAAGCATCTGCAGAACTTGAGTTGAAGGAGATCTATAAAATTTTTAAAAGCCTGGGTATGTTATTATGTGTGTATATTATATTTATAGAAGCCAACAAGTATCAAGCAAAGTTGATGAAGGAAGCCTCAGGACTGGGTAGAACTCCCGGATGGGTGAGGGATAGGCAATAAGATGAGGTAAACCTTAGTTCTCTAAAGGAGATTTCCACTATCCATCATATTAGGGACTGCTCATGTTACTAGAAATGCTGTCCCCTATTCTGGCTCTTCCAGAAGACCAAAAGAGGTGGGAATTCTCAGGAAAAAAAAAGACCTACATAAGGCTCCCAGACTACCCAATTTAGATGACCTTCCTTCTTTAAAAAAAAAAAAACTTAAGTAGAAGGAAAATGTTATCCAATTTCCTCTTTTCCTTCCTTCCTGTCTCTAGCTCTTTATATCAAAATCCTTTGATTTTATCAGTGAAACTTTACTAAATTTGCAACACTGATCTCTGCTTTAAAGCTAGTTAACTAAAACGTAGAATTGACTTCTCTTTTCCTCTCCATGCTTCTGAGCACCTGTGTAAATTTTCAGGAGAAAAAAGAAATATTGTTAGCCAGTAAGGGTAAAGGGACAGTTTTTGTCCTCCCCCACACCTCCCCTACTTGGTGGTGTGAAGTGTGAAATAACTGCAAAGGCAGGTCACACACCACAGTTGTCCTAGGTGGGTACTCAGCCCAGGGTCCAGCCACCCAGCATTTTTCACAGGCCAAGAACCTCAGTTTACAGGTGGAGGGAGACCTTAAGCTGAAGTCTCAAGGCAGTAGATTCCTATAAGGTCTTGACGTAGCCATCTCCTCCTGTCCTTGAAGCCACGCTGCAACTTAATCAGCATTTTTTTTTTCTTTTTTGAGACAGTATCTTGCTCTGTTGCCCAGGGTAGAGTGTAGTGGCGTCATCAGCCTAGCTCACAGCAAACTCAAACTCCTTGGCTCAAGCAATCCTCCTGCCTAATCCTCCCATATAGTTAATATTTTCTATTTTTAGGAGAGACAGGATCTCGCTGTTACTCAGGCTGATCTCAAACTCCTGAGTTCAAGCAATCCTCCCACCTCCGCCTCCCAAAGTACTAGCATTATAGGCGGAGACACACACCCAGCCTTAATCAGTCATCGAGTGTGAGAAGTGAGATGATGAGTTTGCCATAACACTGGCCCTGTGACATGTGCTGCAAAATTGAACTTGAGGCTACAAGGAATTCTGTGGTTTTCCTGTGTCGGGTGAGGGGAACACAATGTACCCTGTCTTCTTTATTTTGGTTCTGATTGCCAGGGAGCCCAAGAAGATCATGATGAGCCTGGCACTTGGAAGAAACCCTGCCCGAGCTCAAGGTAGCTGGGACATAGCTACCTACAGAGGTGTGCTGACAGAGACAGCAAGTCTCCTATCTGCTTGGCATCATATACATTTAATTCTAGAAGAACCATACTCCTTCTTGAGAATTTAAGGCTTCTTACTCTATTATGTCTCACAATATTAGAGGCCCCTTCAGATATTCACTAACATTTCATGTCAGAGTAAATAATTATCAGGTAGTTATATAGCTCCCCACTTCTGCTCCCATCACTGTATAGGTAATTTTCATTTAGTGTAAGACTGTAGAAGCTGCCTATTTCAGTGTGTTGTCACCTGCAAATTAGCTTCATTTAGCTTCTTGAAAAGGATTCTGGGAATAATCAGATAAGAGAAATGAAGACAAATTCCCATTCTGAAGCACCACGTGATCAGATCAAGATGAGGAAAGGTCTGGACTATTGCTACACACTCCCCTTCACACCCAGGCCCCCAGTGATAGACAGTGCCATTTCAGACTCTGTGAGGAAAGAGAAGGAAAAGTGGTAGAATGACAGGTGCTTCAGAGCACTTATAGCTGCTACAGAGTGACTGTGAGTCAATTCATCAGTTGGGTTCACATGAAAACTGCTAGAAATATTGTCCTTGCTTTGTCCGTATCCTCTAGCAATGCAGAGTTCCTCATGAGCACTGGGACCACAGAGGGAGCTCCTACGAGTCCAAGGCAGGTCCAGCTTCCTCAGGAGGCTCCTAGCAGGAGCATGCACTTTTCTTTCAGGCCTCTGAATGCCCATGCAGGCACCTCCTACAGTTGAGCAGGATACATGGCAACTGGGAGAGCCTGATGGGGCTGCAGCTCTGGGCTCCCAATATGTTTGCTGGCACAAAACAGGCACCCCAGGGAATGCTGCCTACGCGCTCCCCACTGGGCCACTGCTTATGCTTGTCGTTGGCATCTGATTCCTTCCAAGATTGTTGCACTTGTTTTCAGAAGACCTTCAGCAAAATCTATTTTATTTTCTTGTCTTTCTGAAGGGTAATTTTGTAAGAAGGTGTGAATTTCAGGGCAAAATTCCTTTTTGCAGAGAAATGTGATGTTGTAAAGATCCAGGAACAGACTCTCACCCACTTTGCTGTTTGTCTCTCTCCTTTTGTGTTTATCTCTCCCTTCACAACTCTCAAATTCTTGGCCCCTGACTCTTATCAAATTCTTGGCCCCTGACTCTTTAGTGCCTGTCTCTGTGTCTCGTACCTTCGCCTTCAGCAGAGGGGACTCTCTGGCAGACTCCCCAGGTAAACATGCATGGGTGTTTGGGGTCTCCATAGATTCAATGTGGTTTGCAAGAAGCCTTTGGTCTTTGTCACTGTCCTGCATGAGAACTAGTCTCCAAAAGGCACTCCCATGACTAATGCATAACACACTGCACAAATAACACTCATTTGCATACACAGCCCAGGGATTCAGTGGCCTCATTTGTGAATTGACCAAATTTATACACAGGGACATATCTGCATATATACATGGGAAAACAGTGGGGTTGAGGGACACTGTTTTTGGTCATCATTAGTCAGATTGCAGAAGGGGAGGGATGAAGAATGCACAAGGAGAGAAATGGGAAGAAATAATGGAATACTGTGCTTTATTCCCCCCTGTTTTCCTTTTACATTTCTTGATACATCCTCATCTTCCTAGAGATGTTACTATGTGATGCTCATTCTGTCTATGGCTCCACTCATACAAAAGACAGTACATCTAAAAATTTCAGAACAACTTTTCATTAACCTTAACCTCTCTTGCTAATTAAATAAAAGTTGCTGGGTTTCATTTTAATCAAGTAAAGCATCTCATAGAGCTACACAATAACCTAATGCAAAATGCAATAAATCTGAAGGACCAATTAAACTGTTCATATTATTTTCATCTCTAGACGTTGTTCTCTTAGGTTCATAGAGCAAGTAATGACAGAACTTAGCATTTGTTACATTTCCTTGCAGTTAGAACACAGTCCAGTTTCCTATACCCTCTACATATGTGTCCCTTATCCCAAGACTGGGATACTTCTGAGGCCCAACTATACTCTCAGTCATTAAGAGTCCAGTTGTTTCTCTGTATAGCAGACCCTCAATGTTTAAAACCCCCAGATTTGCAACTTCTTAAGTATTTATGGTGACTTCTGTTTTTTCCTTCAAAAACCATTTAAGACAAAGTTAATCACCTTCTCAAATTTCACCAAAGTTTTCTCTCTCACTTGATGGTAATGGTGGTTTTCCCCTAAGAAAGGAAAATTTTCTTGCTTTGTGCAAGTTCATGCCTTCATGATGACTACAGAATAGGACAGTTGGTGTGAGATGCCAATCTGGTGCCTTCACTAGCTAAATGATCTATTCCTGTGTGTCAGCAAATTTAGAAATGACTACATTGTAGACCTTCACAGTCCTTCGTGTGCAGTGAATCTTAATGAATGCCCAAACCGTGCTGTCTGTGAAGGTTCTGCAGAAAGGGAAGATGCACGTTTTTTAAACTTTTCAGGCAAAAGAATCAAAGGAGGGGTGGATTTTCCTCTTTAATTAACCTTCAGTTAAGCAGATGATTGAGTTAATTGTAACTTTCCAGTTAAAGGAAGGTTAGTTCTAGTTCATCAGTATTTATTATAAAAACGTTCATGGTAACCCAGTGTCAGAAAGAGACTGCTGTGCAGTCCCTCCAGAAAGAGCTGAGAATTCTGATCCAACTCTGACTGGTGCAGTGCCGTGTGCCCCTGAGAGCTCTTTTCCATTTTCTGTGACTGTGGGTGTTCAACCCAACAGCAGATAGGGTCAACCCAAAGATGAAGAGGCGAGAGCCAGGGCAACTTATTCCCGCCCTTGGTTTGACTCTGCAAGGTGGAGCAATGCAAGGTACAGGGAAACAACAAGAGGTAGGGGGGTGCCTTGCTTCTCCTTTGCCTCTTTCCTTTCCACCTTCTTGTGTCTGGTGTCTCTAGCTAATCAACAAGCCTTCCCAGTGACTTGGCGACTTCCCCCAAACCTATGCTGTGTTATTATCTCTGTCACTTATGTTCCATATCACCAAAGAGCCCTCAAAAGGCCGCAGCTTTTTGAGAAAGTTCTAACTCTATACTTGATTTCTGATCTAGATACAATGAGAGAACTCTGTCATTGTTTTATTTGACCCCCACAAGCACCTTGGGAGATAGGCAGAAATTACTGTTGGAAAACGAGGTAAGGAAATAGGCTCTGAGAAAGTAACCCCTTGGGTCAGTGTCCTTTGTGTAGTAAGTAGGCAGAGTGACGAGGACTGGAGTCAAGTCTCAGATCCTGCTGTCTCCTGTTGCCTGAGACCAGGCTGCACCTCTGAACACAGGCACTCTTCCTTGGAGAGCTATGATTCATTTAGGCACCCATGTTCATGAATCTGGTGCTCACACTGGTTTGAGGCCAGCCATCCCCTGCACCAAATATTGCCATCATAATCCCTAGGGGCTTCCTTCCTTCCTTCTTTCCTTCCTTTCTCTCTCTCTTTCTTTATTTCTTTGTTCTTTTGTTCTTTCTTTCATTCTTTTTCTTTTTTAGACAGAGTCTAATTCTGTCACCCTAGGTAGAGTGCTGTGGCATCATAGCTCACAGCAATCTCAAACTCTTGGGCTCAAGCAATTCTCTTGCCTCATCCTCCCAAGTAGCTTGGACTACAGATGCCCACCACAACACCCAGCCAGTTTTTTCTATTTTTTTAGTAGAGACAGGGTCTCTCTCTTGCTTAGGCTTGTCTTGGACTCTTGAGTTGAAGCAATCCTCCCACCTCAGCCTCACAGAGGGGAGTTTCTTTCTATTTGAAATAAGAAAGGCATAGTGTTTGGGGGGTTACCTCCAGAGTGTGGTGTAATTGCTAACTTTGCAGGTGCTTCCATTTATAAATGAAATTTCTGACCGGCCCCCTGAAAGTACGCAGCCCCACTGCTGTTATCATTCCCTCTCCCCAGATACATTTATTCTTTTTTCTTCTGGTGGTGGAGATAATATAGACTTATGAGCACCTGTCCTTTCAAATCCACAAAAGCATGGAGACAGGAGTCACATTGGAACCAAGGGTTCTATTTCAGTGCTCGATTGTCCATTTATAATGTGATTTGAGATCAGTGATGATAGTTTTCTCCTAGAATTATACAAAGAGACCCTAAAAATAATCTTTTTACTTTGCAAAATGTGGGAAGTGGAAATTTTCCTTTGGGTTGTTCTTGTATAATGAACATTTGGGAACCATTAAAGCTCCATGTAACGTGAGTGAGTTCATCTGGGATCCTGACTTGGGCTGACTTACAGAGTTCACACTGTAGCTTTGACAGAGGGCCACTTGGGCATTTGGTTGTCTGATGTTGAATACTACCCCACAATGATGAATTTTAATAATTCTAGTTTGCACTTTCATAAGTATATGCAATTGAACTCCTCCATCTGTTTTGGAGAACACAGATGGCTCATGGCATAGTGACCATGACCGAAGTAGGCTGTTCTGCTCGCCCCTTACTGCTGCTACCAAAGGTATAGGCAGGGAGGCAGCCACTGAACCCTCCTTTTCCCTCGAATCCCCATACTGAAAAGGAGAGTAGGGCACTCTATTGCTGTATCTTAGGTCCTGCTTCCAGGGCAGGGCTGTGAAAGTTCCCTTGATACAGGTGTCACAAACAAAGCAAGAGTCTCAGAGCTAAGTATAGGTTTGGGGGAGCACCTGCCTATTAGTGCAGAAGGAGAGAAGATTCCATCCAACCCCCATTACACTGTGAAATCTTCCTCCATGTCCTCTGCCACCCCATCTCTAATTTTACCCCAGTGTCTTCTCCATCCAGTAACGCCAAGTAGCCACCTTGGACAGATATCTCTTAGAGACAGACTACTCAAAGACTGTGAGAATGATGTCTGCTACACAGTGCTCCATAGCTCTTGGGGGGGAGTCTACAACAGAAAATCATGCTCCCTGCCTCCCAGTCACACCAGTGCCAACTGGAGGGTATGATATAAGAACAAGAGTGGGCCAGGGATATGTAGGCGGCTTGGCGTACCTCCTGTTAATAGGTCCTGCAGTTAAGTCTTATGTGTCATTGTTAAATCTGTCTCCTTTCAGCTCTCCTGGCACTGTACTTGGGATTTTCCTCCTTGTTTCACTCCCCCAAGCTATGCCTCTGCGCTCTTAGGAAATGCCAAGGGGGAATTATACAACTTTAACTGGTTTGCCATGCTGCTGGGACATTCGTCTGTTACTGATTTCTTCTGCTTTTTTATTAAAAGCATTTCCATTTCCCTCACTCAGAACCTCTGAGTGTATGTGCACAATTACCAAAATGTGGTGTCGTCAGCATCCTGTCTATTGAGGAATGTCAGACTCCGGGATACAAAAACATTGATCTTGCATAATACTCAGATGAGCAGAGACTTCTTTGGGATCAAATGAGAGTTCTTTTTTTCTCTTAAATATTGCTATTATAGGCCCAGCCTCTGTAAGGCAGTTGTATTTATTGGTGTTGGGAATCCTTTAGGATTTTATGAATAAATCTTCAATAGCATTGTCTTTGCTTAAAAGGAAAAACATGTTTCTCCTCCCAGCATAATGGTGATGCAACCTGTGTTTGACATGCAAACCCCTGTGTATGACATCTGCACTGGGTACTAAGGGGACAATGAGAGCTTTGGAGGGAACTGGGATGTCATTGTTACCTCTATTTCCAACAGGGAATGATCCAGTTTCTGCAAATGGAAGTTCAGTAGATAAGATAAGGCTGTTGCTCTGTCATTCTCCCTTAATGTTTCTTGAATTGTGGCATCAGGGTTGAGAATGCAGAATAGCAGGTATGGGGTGTATGAAGCCATGTTTGGCCAGGCACAGATCCGCTAAGGAAGGATGGTGTCCTCTTGGGGTAACCGAAGCCTCAGGCCCTGCTCTCACTCTCTTCCCTTGGTCATGTCCAAACTGAATTGAGGTCAAAGCCCACCAGGTAAATGTATGGTTTTCTAGATTCTGCTGTTGTACCAAAGAAGCTGCCTTCCTGCAGGACTACCTGCTTCCCTTTCCACAATAGTAGCCAGGAGGGAAGAACACTGACTTCCCTAGCCAGCCACAAATGGGTGAACTTGCCAGTTTGTTTTCCAGGAACAAGGACCAGCAATGAGAGGCACCTTTTTCTGCCTGACGCTACCGCCATTTACTCTGGTGCTTTACTCTATCCTCCATGGCAGTGTCATTGTCCCTCTCAGTCCTTGGTTACCATGGAGGAGAGTCTGGGCCCCCATCACCCAGTGGATAAGTAGGACCCTAGACACCTGACCGCAGGACTTCCTGTTTCACAAGTCCTAATGTTCCCTCTGGCTCCTTCTTCACATTACCAAGCCAAGGCCAGAGTTGCATACCATTTAACTCTACCCAGCTGCATTTCTTGAGTGTCCTGACCTCCATCCCCAACTTCTTGGAGAAGTCAGCTTCCCTCAAATGACTTTAGGTTGTAAAGGGAAAGACTTTCTGCTTCCAAAATGATTTGAACAAAATTTAGATTCTAAATTTTGAGTATTCCCTTAAGAAACCATTAGGTGCTGATTCATTCATTCTGTACATTTTTATTGGGTACTTTCTCTAGACCAAGCACTGTGCTAGAGACTACAGTGGCAATGACCAGAAAAGGTGTCTGAACTTGTGGAATTTAAAGTTGAATTAAGTAGACATGACAAACAAGTGCAAATGTATAATTAATTCTTAGGAAAGGTGCACTGAAGGACTGAACGGGGGGGGGGGGGTGGCAGTGATAGGGGAAAATAAATGGGGAATCTTCTTAGGGTGGCCATGCAAGGTCTTCAAAGCAGGTGCAATCTCAGATGAGAGCTAATGCTTAAGGAGCAAGTGGCCATGGGCTGGGGGTCGGGATTGGAGTAGGGGAGCAGGGAATGTGGCATCTGCTGAGGGAGGAAGCCTGAGTGATTTAGTGTGCCCTCAGAGGCCAGTGGGCTACATATAGCAAAGCAGGAAAGGACAGGAGAAGGAATCCCCCAAGATGAGATCAGGTAGGAAAGAAAGGGCCAGGTCATGAGGCTTTAAGGGCCACAGCAAGGAGCTTGATGTCCCCAGATACAGTGGATCCGGATTTGTTTTTAAATTGTGATTCTAGCAGCTGAGGTGAAAGAAAACAGATTATAAATTATTAGTGGGAAGACTGTGGCCCAGGTGAAGGTGATGATAATGGGAACTTAAGTGGAAACAGGACAGACTGGCTCATTGTGTCAGACAGAGAAAGCAGCACTTGATGTGGGGCTGAGGAACAAGTCAAAGGTAACCTCTGCCCCACGTTTCAGGTTTTAGCAACTGGCATTTACTGAGAAGGGGGAAGGCTAGAAGTGGGATCCATAATTCTATAATTATATCAAGGCAGTGAGAAAAAATTTAACCTGTTGTTATCTTAATCTTTCTGCTACATGGTTTGCCAGCCAACAACAGCTTAGCACTTAAACAGATCATCAACAGTCCCTGGATCATTCTAAATAGATGATAATCAAAAACAAATTTTTTTTTGAGACAGAGACTCAAGCTGTTGCCCTTGATAGAGTTTTGTGGCATCATAGCTTGCAGCAACCTCCAATTCAGGCTCAAGCGATCCTCTTGCCTCAGTTTTTCTATTTTTAGCAGAGATAGGGTCTTGCTTTTTGCTCAGGCTGGTCTCAAACTCATGAGCTCAAGCAATCCACCCACCTCAGCCTCCCGGAGAGCTAGGATACAGGCATGAGCTGCCACGCCCATCCTATAATCAAATATTTTGATTGATGGCTGCATTATCTCAAGAGACAGAATTAGATTCCCAAGGTTCTACCCTGAAAGAGCACGGACCCAGAATCTATGAAGAATCTGATTCTTCATTTGAGCGCTCTGAACTAAATTTGTGTCATGAGAGGCTGGCAGCTTCTTGTTCCCTGTTTTGGGGAAGAAATGCAGAGTAGTAGCAGTTGGGAAGGAGAAGGAAGAGAGGGGCTTTGCAGTCCTTCACTGAGGGTTATGCTGTGGTCGAGGTAATGTTAGGGTCACTTTTAGTACCCTTGTCCCTGCTGTTCTTGGGGAAAGTGGCTTCATAGTCCATTTTGAAACCAAGTAATATTGTCTTCTTTGAACTTTCCTAACAAGTGTTTCTTTGACTGAACATTTATTTATAGAAGGTCTTTGACAAAGGCCTATAGATTACTCCAGTCACCTTCTTAGGCCCATGCAAAAGGGAGTCCAGCTCTGGGACCACACTGTAGAGGGCCCCTGTTTGGCTTTTATCAGTCTTGCCCTTCTATGTGGGGCAAGGAGTCTGTAGGGCCAAAGGGATGTCCTTGGTCATGGTTCAGATATCTGGGATCCAAGAAATCCCGACCCAGACAGGTTTGGGGGATAAAGAATGCCAAAGCCATAGGGCCAGGGCTGGCTATCCCACACACAGCCCTGTTTTCTGACATAGAATTCTAAGGAGTCAAACCTGGCCTTCTGGGTTGTTAGAAACATTTGCCAAAGACAAGATAAAACATATTTTAATAGTGTATTGATGTGAGTTAGAGCTTGTGAATATTTATTCATATGGTCTGTGGGCCTGTCCGTGCTCCCGTCCCAGGCCCTGCCAGCGCTGCAGCAGGCCTGAGTCATCCCCACTAACATGTGCCACCACAGCGAGGATTGGTTGTCTGTGCTGTGAGGTGGTTTTGAGAGAAAACCTTGGCCTTTCTCAAATAAAGCTTATGTAACATACCTCGCCAGTCTCATGGCCTGTGGTAGCAAACCGTGTCCACAGCACTGAGCTCATCTCATTCCCGGTCCTCTTGCACCTAAAGACAGGAACCAAGATGTGCCCCTCTGCCCCTGTCTGGGGAGACAAGTGCAAAAGCTCCTCCTTAGGTTGTGGGGAACAGCCCGAGCAGAGAGGAGCTATGAGTTCCAGTCTTGGGTATTTGCTCTCCTAGGAATAAACATCAGCAAAGCCCCTCAGCTCCATCCTGGGCACTGACGGAAGGGGTGAGGGCCATTTACACCACCGCGGTTACCATTGCCTGCAAGTCACCTGGGACCTCAGCAAACAACACCTCTCTCTCTCTACCTCTGTCCGTTCCCTCTCCTTCCTCCCCCTCCCACCCCTTCTTGTCTTTTCTTCCCTCACCCTCACCATCTGCAGTAAACCGGTCCCCTTCTCGCTGCAGCGGGTTGAATCGCTCTGAGTCTCCAAACCGCGAGCGCAGTGACTTTGGGGGCAGCAACACGCAGCTGTACAGCAGTAACAACAACCTCTACACACCCGACTACTCGGTGCACATCCTCAGCGATGTGCAGTTTGTGAAGGTAACTCCCAGAGGGCAAGCCTCTCTCCTGAGGGCAGAGTTGGCTGGGGAGGATGAGGAGACCACCATCACAGGCTGAATGTGCAATCCACTCCCCACTGTTCCAAGGCAATGCAGGGTAGTGATTGTTCCCGGCTTTGTAAAGACCCTGTTTTCAGGAAGCTTTATTACTGATCATGATTTATCAATTTTTTTTTTTTTTTTTTTTGCAGTTTTTTTGGCCGGGGCTGGGTTTGAACCCACCACCTCCAGCATATGGGGCCGGTGCCCTACTCCTTTGAGCCACAGGTGCCACCCATGATTCGTCACTTTTTGAAAGGTCTCTTGACCCCTGTTTTTCATGTGGGGAAACTGAGGCACAGAGCAATTGTTTTTCATGTGAGCAAACTGAGGCCAGAGCTCACATGAGACAGTGACACAAGTTGCTGCCACAACTGTTTCCTTGGGATCTCTCATCACTGGCACCCATGTGATTTTGTTCATTTTTTTGTTTCAAGATAAATTTGCAGGTGATTAATAAACCACACGTATGGAAGAAACCATGCTAGAATTTTACATATGCTGGTATATTTTTACCTCTTAATATTTAAAGTCTAAAACATAATTGAGCCTGTATGTTAACTGGAGATCTTTTGTAGTAACTACTAACACCCCCTTTACAGCACTGATCTGTTTTTGAAAAGAACCATTCTGTAAATGCCATGGAGAGAGCGGCAAGGATTGTTACCTTATAATTAAAGAGGAGGGGAGCTATTTCTTCATATCCTTCACTGAGATTGGCATTGCACAGAAGTCTTTTAAAATTTCCCCCTTTCTCTTGTTTCCATAGCTTTTGTTTCATTTTTTTTGTTTGTTTGCTTCCTTGCATTCTGGAAACCATTTTAAAAGGAGGCCTAAGATCTGGCTAGAGCCCCATGTTTCCAAGTCCAACAAAACACCCAGTGAGCTCACTTAGTAACTGTTGTCCCGGTTGCAAACTGAGAAGGGTACTGAAATCACTAAGGTGGGAGAAGTTCCTTCGCTTCTGTCCAGAACAGATGCTCTGATTATTTGGAGAGCAGCATGTGTGGACTGACTTTCTATGTTCCGGAATTATGCTGACACTTGAACTAAAACTGATGTTCCCTAAAAAGAGTAACCATGACTAGTAATCATGGAACGCTACCAGAGGGAGGGACAGAACCTGGAGGATAGGATAGGTAATACCTATTGTTTGTGGAGTGCTCTGTCCAAGGCACTTTGCTGAGCCCTATGTCCAAATTATCCATTTAATTTTCCAGCCACTGAAGAGGTAAGTACTACTTCATTCCCGTTTTATAGATGAACAAATTGGGGAGTGTAAGCTCACATGGTTAGTAAGTGGCAAAGCCAGGCTTAAAAGTTGAGTTTTTTTGCCCCCAGAGTCCAAGCCCTGATATCACTTTGCTTTAGAAAGAGTTTTAGGAAATCAGAACTGAAGGAGCCAGGGAGAGAGTGACTTTAGGAAATAACGAGCAACACTCAAGACTGGACATTTCACCCAGTCTCACGCGACAAGGAGGTTAAACCCTGAAAAACCACAGCCCATGACTCTCCGCCCTATGGCTCCCAGTCTCAAAGCCCTTTTACTGCTAATGCAGATGTTTCTATCTCGAACATTCTCCCCTCCACCCCTTTCAGGTCTCTGCAGAAAAACCCTTCTCTCTGCCTACTCTGACACTCATTTCAAGAGCGGCCTTCCTGCCTTCTCTGCCCAGTCACTGTCTGTCTGTTTCCTTCATGACCCTTACCATTGCCTGAAATTACCCAGGTTATTTTTACGGTTGTTTGTTTGTCATCTTTCTCCCCATTAGCATCTCAGCCTCTGAAAGGCAGCCACTTGCTATCTTCTCCACATTATCCCATCAATTGCAAGCACAGAGCAGGCATTCATGAAATATTCATTGAACCACATACTCATTTTATGACTTTCCTTTTCTTTTCCCACAAACCATGTGCCCAGTACTGTAAACCAATAATAATCAGCATATTAGAGCCTCTCTTCTCTCATTTCCCCCTACCTCCACTTCTGGGGAAAGTCTGAGATAGATAGGTACATCTAATGACCATCTAGGAAAGGTATTAAATAGATAGTAGTTAATAAATTATGAAGGTACCAAAGAATCTTTATGAATTTTCTTTGAAATGTGTTCTGTAAGGATCACATTTTATTACACTGCGAGTATGTATATTTTGCACATCTTGCAGTCTGGATTATGTAACCTTGACCAAGATGTCCATCACCATCTGGTGGCTGAATCCCTAAATTGCAGCATCATGTTTTAAGGGATGAATATACCTCCTGAAAATTGAAAATATAAAATGACAGGCGATACCACATTCTCCTAAAGGTTAATTTCTGGACCCCTTGCCTGCTAAGTCACAATGTCCAAAAGTGCCCCCTTCCTTTTCACTATTTTCAAGATAATTAGACTTCCATTTCCTTTGTAATTTAGAGGGTCCTTGAATTCTTAACTTGCTAAATATATAAGACAATTCGAATTCAAACTATTTCTGGTAATTAGCTGTATCTACTGCAATGAGGAGAAAACAAAACATGTTCCCTTTTGAAAAGTGGTTTGATTCCCTCAATCAGCAAATCAGCTGAGCCTTAACAATGGTTCTGGGTACCGTGAGATATGCTAAAGAAATGTTAACCTAAGAAAAATACTAATATACTGTATATCTTCTGCCTCATAAGTAGATAAAGATCTTGTTGGGGAGGAGAAGCTTACTTTAAAAAGCGGTGACCAATGCAGGGTAGTATCTAATCAACAACAAAATTATGTGGCATTTTTTAAAGCACTATCTTGGCTGCAGATACTGGACCTTTAGGAATTAGGAAAGAATAATAGAGGAGTTAAGGCAATGTTATTCAGGGGGTATACCCCTAAACAGGTATGTAGAAGGCAAATCAACACAGTGTACTCAAGAGACTATGAAGAGAGAGGAGCTAGGCTGGACCAGTGGCCCTGCGCTGCTGAGTAGTGGGAACACTGCTGTCCAGGCAAGGCCAGGTTACCAAAACTGGGCACAGCATTTTGGGCTGACCTTCGCTGTCCAATACAGCAGCCAGAAGACACAAGTGGTGGTTTAACACATGAACTGTGGCTCCTCCAAATTGATGGGCTATAAGTATAAAAGACGCATTGGACTGTAAAGAAAATTCCTCATTAATAATTTTAAAAGAATTATATGTTGAAGTGAAATTGTTTGGGTTATATTGGATTAAATAAAAATATGAAAAGTAACTTCACCCATTTCTTTTCACTTTTTTAATGCAACTGGTAGAAAATTTTAAATTACCCATGTGACTTATGTTATATTTCTATTTGTCAGTACCATGCCAGATAAAAAGAAGTTTTCATAAATTTTTAACAAAGAGAAGGAAGAGATAAGAAGTGATGAATGCTTATAATCTAGAAATGCAGCTGGGAAAAGCAGAGCAGAGGTCGTTTTCCTGAATACATTTTCCAGAGCGGTGCCTTGTCAACAATTTCTTTTAAGGCAACGTGTTGACATGGCAGTAGTTCATGATTTTTTTTTTATTTATTTAAAAAGAGGAAGCAGTTTGAAAGCAAGTCTGTGAAACACATAGAGAAAATAACCGTTGAGTGGTCTCTTTCCTTTTACATAACCACCCACCAACAATGAAGACCCTCCCCCGACTCCTGTCCCTCCCTTTGTACCTGGCTGACCACCCCCTACATTCACCCTCACACACCCTGCCATGTTTCTTCCCACTAATATTAGATCCTGGCTGTGGCTGTCTGAATTTTCTCTCTAGCATCACAGACAAGTGGTGGTTTAACATCTGTGTGGATGCCTCCAATGACAGGGAGCTCATCAGCACCTTATGAGGAACCCTGTTCCATTTACTCAGTATTATTACCAAAAGTAATACTTTATTCCCATCTTTCCTCCATAACAATGCTTAAAGAGAGAGCTAGAGTTCCTGGACCCTTGATTTCTAGTAACCGGAGGGGCATGCCTCTGTTTCATGAGAATGAGGAGAGAAGGGTGCAGCTCATTGCTGGTACAACCTGCACAGACCTTTCCAGAAATAAGTTAGTTAAATAAGAGACAGCATTTTGCAACAGTGGTCACTCCCAAGAAGCTTCTAGCTTAGGGGACACAGCCAATGTGCCAACTGATAGGAGCCCTAAGCCAGTAAGTCCACTTAAAAATTAAACCAAAACACACTCCTTCCTTCTCTCTGCCTCTTCTTTTCACTCACCGTCTCATTTCTTCTCTATTTTCCTTTTCCCATTGTTCCTACTTGGAATTTCCCTCTATCCCCTACTTTCTCTTTTATTTTTTTTCTGAGTTAAGGATTTACTTTCCCAACATCCAGTCTTGCCTTCACTGCACTTCCAGTCACACTGGCTCTGGGGTTAGAGGGGACACTGCTGCTTCCTCATGCCCACCTCATGGTGTGCCATGGAGGGTTAGATAGACATAAGGAGAAGGTAAGTTTCACCCTGACTTTGAATTGTGTGCCCTTTACAAAGTCCAGCTGTGAGACATGTATGTGGACACGTTTTAAACAATCATTCCCAACAGTTGAGTAACTGGTCTTATCAGCTCTAGGCCTCTTTTGCAAGCTCAGAGATGTTAATGATTTGGCCAAAGTCCCCAGCTTGAAAATGGCAAAAATGGGACTTGAACCTTAGTCTTGAGCAGGCAATGTGCTTTCTGCCACATTTTCTAGGGAAAGGGTCATTTGGTCTTCTTCAACTAATCCTAATTTCTTTAAAGCACCCAAATAGAATAAGATCAGCTACTTGGTTGGGCTTATCAATTGTCATTTAGGAAAGGTTCTTGTCCTTTGGTATTAGGGCCAGATTTCCTCATCTTTGGGGAAAATTTTGGAACCTGAAATCTCAATTCCTAAGGGTGCTGCAGAATCAGGTGTTTTCAATAATAACACTGACTTTTGAAGAGTTGGTATAAGTGCTAAGTGGAGACACATGGTTCTGTGCCATGAGGACCAAAGCCAATTGTTAACATTTCATTGCTCTTTATCCTTAAAGATCCTGCAGTGGTTCTCAACCTTCTTAATGCCGTAAACCTTTTAATACAATCCAAAGGAGTCGCAACCCACAGGTTGAGAACCGCTGCTTGAGGGGGAGAAAACCAAAACCTGGCCCAAACTCAAGACCGGTGTCTGACTTTAAGTAGGTCTTAAGTCCGTGTTCTCAAAGTGTGATCCCCAGACCAACAGCATCAGCATAACTAGGAACTTGCTAGAAATGCAAATTCTCGGTCTCTGTCCCAGACCCAGTGAATTAGAAACTTTGAGAACTGGACTCAGCAATCTTGTTTTAATAAGCCTGTTGGGTAATTCTGACAATGAAGTTTGAGATTTAAACCATCAAGAGAACTATATTTGAATATTCCAGTCAGTGGTAGTGTGATGAAAAGCCTGGAATCTCTGCATATATGTGTCCCATAAGTGTTGCCAAAAGACATATATTCTTAATTTGTGTTTTGTAATTAGTTTAGAAGTGTTTAAAATTTGCTTGGTTCTCATACAAAATATCCTGAAGTTTATTAGAGAAGAAAGGATTGATAATGTTCAATAAAGTAAAGGTCTTGTCAACAGTAGACAAGAGGCCACCGTGGAAAGAGACTTTACCTGCCAACGAGCCAACTTTAGACCCACTGTCAGTCCCAGTATGTAAACCGGAGCCATCTGTTCTCCTATTTCCAGCCAGAAATCTTTACTCTTCCGACATATAATCCTGCCCCTAAAGGAAAGAGAAAGTAAAGTGAGCAGAACGTGTACTTTTGCCAGCTCTCTAGCTTTAACGTAGTGAAGAAGGGATGAAAACACTTTAGGACATCATAGGATTTGGGAAGAGTCCACTTTTATTTTTCCCCCAGGGACAGTCATTGATTAGCAATATTGTTTTCCTATATTGGGTGGCACAAAAAGTAGCCTGCTTTCACTGGAAATAGGGATTCACAGTGCTAGTCTGTGATACAAACCCAGAGAACAGGGATGACAGAGACACCTTCCATTTTTGTTACAAGGACATTTGATGAATACTTTTCCTGCCTGGAATTAGGGAAGTTCCCGTCTGCTCTGAGGCTCCGCTTTCCATATGCCCTCACTTGTGAGTGAGGCTTGACACGTGAGGAAAGTCACAAGTGTGACTCCCATGATTTGAGTAGACAGCTGAGAGACTTCCCTGCCGTGGACCTTTCCATCACAGGAGCATGATCCTACCTCCAGTGACGGGCTAAGTCAAAATCAGAGATGCCCAAGCTCTTGCTGGCCTCAGCCTTCAGCTTCCTGACAGTGAACCTGGTCAAGGCAGCCCTACCTGAGACCTGCCTTATTTTTGCAGTGTCGCCACTGACTGACCTTTTGGGAAAGGACCCTTGCCAATAGTATAAATGTGTTTTAAATTTCCCCATGGGCAAAAACCCCCTGCTAAATGCAGATGCCCTCCATTTGTCCCCAAATAGGAATAGTTTGCCGTGTAAAGTCAAAAGCTGAAGAAGGTTTGGCTTTTCCAGGTACCAGTAAAATTAAAATGAACAGTGGGAACTGGTGTCAAATAGGCAAAGGGCCCCCTTTTACTTCTGGGCTGGCACAGCTTGGGAAGGCCCCCAATTTGTGGATCTCAGGCCTCAGGGGCCAAGGGTTCTACAGCATCCCAGTGGGGCTGCTTCTGACCTCGGAAATGCTGGCTGCACCGGGGAATGGCTCTGCCCGGCTCCTCCTGAGCTCTGCCTGCCTCTTTCCAGATCACACGGCAGCAGTATCAGAATGCACTCACTGCCTGCCACATGGACAGCTCACCCCAGTCCCCTGACATGGAGGCCTTCACCGACGGAGAATCCACCAAGGCCCCCACAACTCGGGGCACACCCCTGACCCCCAAGGATGACCCTGCCATCGCGCTCCTGAGCAACAGGAACAGTCTGCCATGTAAGTCAGTCGAACGGAGGGGCTGGACTGGTGTGGGGTAAGGCCAACCCAGCCTCCTCCCCCAGCCCTGCCCAGAGCAGATTTCTTGTACCTCACAGAGCCCCCGGTTTTCTTCAAGGCAGAAAGGTAACTCATTCACTGCCCTCCCCAGGCAGCCGTTCAGATGGGCTGAGAAGCCCCGGTGAGGTAGTGTACCTGAGAATGGAGGAGATGGCCTTCACCCAAGAGGAAATGACTGACTTCGAGGAGCCCAGCACACATCAGCTCTCACTGTCACCAGCAGCTGTGCCCATGAGAGCAGGTCAGAGAGGGAGGCCTGGGCCCAGAGGCGCGAGGGGGATCATCATCCTTGGGCACTGGGGGTGGCAGGGTGAGCTGGGTGAGGGGAACCCTGGGACCTCAGCCCTCTGTTAAACTTCCCATCTCCTTACACACCAGGAAAAGGAAACTAACATTTACTGAGCACCTACCATGCACCAGACTCCATCTAACTCATTCTCCCAGGAAAACCGTGTAGAGCAAGATTAGGAGCTAGATTTCTGCCTGGATTCAGAGCCTGGCTCCTTTGTTTAGGGGCTGTGAAATTTTAGGCACATCTTAACCTAAGACTCAGTTTCTTTATCTTTATCAGAAACGTAAGTTTCTTTGTATTAATAGATATAAATCATGGTAGCTATCTCATAATGTAACTTTGATTATAAATGAGATAACACATAAAGGTCACATCACAGTGTTTGGTAGCATGCTCTGTAAATATTAGTTATTATTAGACCTACCTCACAGATTAGGAAACCTATAAGTATCAATCTTAGTATCAATCAAGAGGGGCTCTTCCCTCCCTCTGGGCCACAGAGACCAAAGGTAGTCTGTAGGATTTTTCTTGAGGTCTCAGATCATGTCAGCTCTCTCAGAGACATTGAACGCGTCCTCCTTGTCAGTGGTGTTGCTCGAAGTTTCCAGGGTCCCAGCAGTCCTGAGATCCTCTGTGATTGTCTCACTAAGGTAAACTTACCCAAGATTTCAGCAGCCCTCTTTGCTCACTCCCATACCAACAACTCCTGACCTGAACTTGCAGACCAGCTCCACAGTATGAGACCCGTCAAATCCAATGCAGTGACCTTAACAAATACTCCTGCAATGAGACAAAATGTTTCAACTTGTGGCTAACTCAGAAAATGTGGGACACACATAATCCCCATTCCAGAATCTGAATTTAGAACTGATGTTCTCAATTCCCCCTACACACACAATTTAGTAGCTAATGCATGTAGCAAGAAAATGTAGCCAAGAAATAAGAATGGAGGCAATGGAGTAGTCTTTGGAGACCATCTAGTCCATACTCCTCATGTGATCCATGAGGGCCTTCGAGACCTAAAGAAGTTAAATGACTTGCCCACGTCCAAATACTGTGTTCAAAGCAGACTCAGCCTCATGGCTTTTGGTGCAGTGCAGTTTCCAACATGGCACTTTGCCTTCTGGGTTAGGTTCTTATTGCATTGGTGGTAAGGCTTGGTGTCCTGGGCCCTGAGACTCTGTGGTCTTCTGAATCCTGTGGGGGAAGATGGGCATGTGCTTAATTGGTATTGAGACCTGTGGCTTTCCAGGATTTGTGCAAAGAGGGGAAAGCTATATTCCCACCTGTTGTCAATGTGCTTTTTGTTTGGCAAAGACATTGGATGGAGAATATATTGTTGTCTTCCACTCTCTCTTGCCAGTGTTTGAGAAGAGGGAATCACTTCTGAATTTTCATGGATTATTAGATTCCTGATCCATCTCTTTGTTTCTTTTGTCTTTTGTAGCACTAAAGTACTTCTTGCTAATTTATTAGAGGCAGCACCTCCTGGACATCTTCCCTTGTTATGCCCAACCCTGCCTTGGCTCTTGTCTTAAACTTTCACTTGCTGAGGGATATCACCCAGAATCATCCTGCCTTGATCGCTGAGTTTATAGGTTGAAAAAACTTGAGCCCTCTCTTCTTTCCTTTCTCTCAGCATCAGATAGTGAATGTTGTAACATCAACCTGCATACAGAGACCAGCCCTTTCAGTAGCGACTTTGAGGAAACCATGGGCAAGAAGCTGCTGAGAACTTTGAGTGAGTAACTAGTTCTTCACTATGAAAGCTACCCTTCAGCCTGTTAGTAGGGAAAGCATATTAGGATCTTCTTCCTAGAGAAAGAACCACTCACTCCTTTTAGAAACCCTAATGAGGTGCAATCATGGAAATCCTCAGTCAGGCTTGAGCCAGTCCTGCATGCACCCTTGATAGTTTGGGGATCTATCCCATTCAATAGTTGATCTTCTAGGACAGGGGTCTTCAAGCCATGCCCATGGGTCAATTCTGACCTCCCTCCTCCATCTGTTTTTGTAAATAAATATTTATTGGATCATAGACAGATCCATTTGTTACCTATGGCCACAATAGCAGAGTTGAGTAGTTATGACAGAGACCATGTGGCCCACAAACCCATAATGTATATTATCTAGTCCTTTAAAGAAATTATTTGTGTCTGGGAAACTTAATAGGAAAGAGAGCAATATCCTCCACTCCATAGATGGAGGTCAATGAGAGAGAGAACAAGGTGCAAATATTCTTTCCAAAAAACGGCAAACTCCTATTCCATCCTCGAGACCAATTATGTAATTATCCCCACCTTCTCCAATGCAGAAGGGAGGTTGCCTCAGAACTAGAGGATATGGGTCCCCGTGAATGGCTCCCAGTTACACCCACCACCCTAGCTCATGGGACATCAAAGATGATGAGATCAAACCTCTCTCAGAGCATATCTGGTGGTCAGTGGGGCTAGGGCCCTCAGGGGTAGGGAAGGGCACGATCCTGAGGTGTGACATGAGCTTTACCCAATAGTCACCTCCAGGAAATATCAGTTCCATGCACTAACCTGGGTTTGTGGCTTTTCAGGGACGTCATCCTATGTGGAAGATGCATCCTAATCCTTCAAGATGGCAATATCAGCACCAGGATCCAATGCAGATTAGTTTCAGCCAAGCTGTCAAGGGCTTTGTCTCCATTTCTGCTTCTGTTTGGAAGAGAGCTCAGACCATGCATAGAGGATGAATGTCCTCCCAATCTTATAGGTTAATACTTACAAAATTTTTCTTTTCAGGTGGTCAAAAAAGGAAGAGGTCACCAGATGGAGAGAAAACCTCTGAGGAAAACTCCAATTTAACGCCTCTGATCACATGACAGCAAAGCCAGCATTTGCTGGCTGTGTGTGATTCCAGAGCTTTGGGGGAGAATCCACCCTCCCATCATCTGCTTCCCCCCAAGGCCTCCCACAGGTGACAGAACATTCTGCCTTCCTTTCCACCTCTTCACCCCTAGCTGTCGATTTGGCAGATTTTCCCTTGTTGCCTCCAGTTTGACTCAGAGCCTTGCCGTGGTCATAACGGAAGGAAGTGCCTCTAATGGAACGTGTTAGAAATGGTCTTGTCCACAGCAAAGTCTGGGACTGGAGAAGAGAGGACCCCAAGCTGACAGTGCCATTCTGGGACCCCTGATGTCATAGGACACCCATGTCCTGGAACTCACCATTCTCTCCTCCAGAACAAAATGATAACTTTCTATCATATTTCATGTTTAGCTTAGCTCAGAAGGTGCCGCTGGCAGACAGGCATATGGGCGGCTGGAATAGCAGGTACGAAGATTTGTTCAGGGATGGACCAAGAATTCCTTCAGAACTTCAGAGCAGTGGGACTCAGCCACGTTGACATGTGACTGACGTTACAGCACAGAAAACTGTCAGTGACTAGTCTCTTGTTGGTTTAGAGTTCCAGTAGCCTGGGGAAGTACGAGTCTCAGCTAGAATGGAAGGAATGTGAGATGGCACCTCAAGTCACTGTTTTTCCCAGGGACAGGTCTGTTTCGGCTCGTAATCAGTGGTTATTAATCAATCAGTAAATCTGCTCTGGAAAGGGAGCGAGGAGCAGAGAAACCCAAGTGGGAGCCAGAGATGGAACTTCAGGTTTTAAGTGCAAATTAAAGCAAAAACAAAACAAAGAAACAAAAACCCTTACATGGAAAAATTCTAAGCCGTTAAAAGAAAGTTCAGCCATGACAAACCAAAGAGTGCCCAGGTCAGCCAAGAAAGATGCATACTCTCATGGGACTTCGGTGTGCACTACACAGGAACGTTAAAAAATCATATTTTTTCATTCATCTGTGTACCCCCTCCCCCTTACTATACCCTAGCAGATCAGCTGAGTGTACTTTATTCCAAGAACTTACTAGATCTCTGGTTTTTCTATTCACTGTTGAAGCAGGTGCAATTCCATGCACAACCATGAGATGGCGGAAAGACTGCACAGACCTACTTCCAAGAATAATAAGAGTTCTAATCAGAAACCACAGGCAGCCTTAGGGAAATCTTGGAAGTAAGTGAAGTTTGTCTTTGGGACATCTCTCTCCCTTTCTGTTTCCCACCCTTTGGATGCCCTCAGTCAGTCAGGTACCCAGTGATGGAGTGCTGTCTGCTGAATCTCTAGAAAAACATTCCTAAAGGTTTCCCTGAGGTACCTTCCCTCCCCTTCCTCCAAAACCATCGCTTCCACCTCCCCACATCCATTCAATCAATAATCACATGGAGAGGTTGCAGACTGATAATTCCTCTGGGTTATTTGCATCTCAAAAGAAAATGCTTACCCACAGGAACCTTGAACTCAGGGGTTCTTAACTTGGGGTCCATCACCCCAGGGGGGTCCATAGTTGGACTTCAGAAGGTCTGTGAAACCACTAAAACAGTCAGAATTTAGTGTATGTATTCTTGTGTGCGTTTTCCAGAGCATTAAAGCTTTCATACGATTCTCAAAAGTCTCAGACCTACAAAGGATTTTTAAAAACCACTATTTTAAATAGTGGAACTTTCAGCCCAGAGTTTCTGCAATGCAGAGTGAAGTGAATACTGGGCAATTTAAGACAGATTTTTAATTATGAGTGGTCTTCTCAAGTGGCCATCAGCCAATGGGGAAGGCCGGCACCCACCAAGAAGTGGGAATCCTCAGAAATTCTTGGCACATTCTAGATACTGTATAACCTATACCCCCACATAACTAATCCCACTTTCCCCAAACAAACCAGAGCAGGTGTTGCAGACCAGAGAGCCATAGCATGTGGGAGCAGGCTCTGGAATTAGAGATGCCTTCTCCACAATGTATTACTGACTTCACTGTACCCTTGCCTGGCCAGACCCGGCCTGAGGCTCAGCAGTGCATGACTTCTTGTAGGTAATTTCACAGCAACCCTTCCCAACACCTGATCTTTCCTGGTAGGAATAGACAGTGTCAGCCCTCAGTGTTGGGAGCCTCAGTTCCAATCCAGTAAATGGTGAGTCTTGAGCAAGAACTGCCATCACACAGTCTTCTTGCTCAGCTGGCCACTGGCCCGGGGTAGTAGGAGGGCTGCCTGGCTAGTTTTCTTTTCGTTACCCCTTAGGCCACGGAGCTCAGGCCACTGCTGTTGCATTACATCCATCCCTTTGCAGAATCCCTGAGGAGTCTGTCACCATTCCCTTCCCTGTACCCCCCATCCCCAGCAAAGATTTTCTTCAGGTAAAAAAAAAAAAAAACAGTTTAAAGAAAATAATTTTAAAATAAAGCATTTATGAAGGCTTAATAATTGTTAAGTAATTTTTAAATAAAATGAAAACGCCTCTGCTGGAATGTTGCTGTTTTCCTTTCTCTGGAATCTCAAGAGTTCACAGATGCTTCATTGGAGATGCAGGCTGGGTGATGCAGATGGGTAATTATGTCACCTGTTGCCCACCTGAAGAGGCGTGCCTCCCAAGTCCAGGT
The DNA here is from genome assembly GCA_963573935.1 of Arctocebus calabarensis. Taxonomy (NCBI): domain Eukaryota; kingdom Metazoa; phylum Chordata; class Mammalia; order Primates; family Lorisidae; genus Arctocebus; species Arctocebus calabarensis. The sequence continues at coordinate 40,690 of CAUYON010034239.1, forward strand.
GTGAGGCTGCAGTAAGGTTACAGTAAAGTCCTGACATTCTACTTTGGGAATGGGAGAAGTAAAACCCAAATAAGAACCTGGAGTGTGCATGAAGACAAGGAGCCCTGAGACCAATGTTTTGAGAAGGGCTGGCATTTATTTCCTGAACCCATGTGACAGGTGAAAAACTATGCAGGTGCCATCCAAGTTCAAAGTCTTAGAGGCTGGACCCAGAAAGCCCCTGAGATAATGTGCTGTTTGTTCACACTGGCTTGCTTCTGCAGACCCTTCAGAAAGGCGTCAAAGTGGCATGACTCCAGAAGTTTCCAAAGGGTAAGGAGAGGAACATGGGATTGGGGATTATTGGTCAGTTTTAAGCCAGTACGGGAAGGGAACAACCAGACAGGTGGGAAGCTGTTAGGTATTGAATGTCTGAAGGAAGCCTGGAATCTGACACCTACTACTAATTTCTCAAACCAGCAAAAAGGACAGTTAGTGACCAATGCCAGGTGGCTTAAGATTCTTCCTCAGGAACCTCAATAAGGCTATTCATTTCATTAATAATGATAATAATCATACCGATTTTGTTGAAGGCTTTATGTGCCAAGTATTGTGGTTAAGTATCCATTAGCTCATTTCTTCCTCAAAACTAGTCTGTGAAGGTGGTGTTACTCAAAAGTTGAATGACTTGCTCAAGGTCACATAGTTGGGAATTGGCAGGGCCTGGAGGTCTGAGTGAACAGGCAAAATCTGTGAAACAGTCCTACCTCTAAAGTTCATGGTGAATATCTGCATATTAGAGGCCCTGAAGAGAGTCCTGTGGCTTTCCCCAAACTTACAGAGAGCACTTTTCACATAAACACTCACGGGAAACTAGAACACAGTGGGGACCACACTATACAAAGTATCTATAAGAATAGAATTAAGAGGACCAAATGCCCATCAAGACTGGAGTTTAGTTTTTTTGCTTTTGGGGGTTTTTTTGTTTAGCTACAGCTGCTAAAATGGGAGACACGGGGGCTTTTCTTAAATACCAAAAACATTTTAGTATTGGTATTGGCATTTAGGTTTAAGGACATGTTTAATGGTTTTAGCACCCTCTAAAAGCAGCGGTTCTCAACCTGTGGGTCGCAACCCACAGCAACTGTATTAAAGGGCCGCGGCATTAGGAAGGTTGAGAACCACTGCTCAAAAGAGAAAAATTAAATTTCAATTTTTCTCCAATAGGAGAAATTAAATACTAAGAAATAAGATTGTTCAGGTAGGATTGTGTATTTTTGGAGAGTCACAAGTCGCTTTAATAGATTAGGCCTTTTTGCCTCAAAGAACCAACTTTTGCCCCAGCAGAGGTACCATCACCCCTTTGGTGAATACATAATTTAAAACTATGCAAAGAACAGAGAACTGACAGAAGGCAGAATTAACTTCTATTTTGGCTGCCTCCCTTACAACCAGCATCTTTTTCAGAGAGAGAGAGAGAGCGAGCCTCACGCTGTCGATCTGGATAGAGTGTTGTGGCATCACAGCTCACAGCAACCTCCAATTCCTGGGCTTAAGCGAGTCTCCTGCCTCCACCTCCCAAGTGGCAGGGACTACAGGCACCTGCCACAACACCCGGCCATTTTTTGGTTGCAGCCTTCGTTGTTTGTTGGGCCCAGGCTGGATTCAAACCTGCCAGCTCAGGTATACATGGCTGGCACCTTAGCCCGTTGAGCCACAGGCACCAAACTGAGCATCTTTTTTTTTATTGAGACAGACTCTCACTTTGTCACCGACGGTAGAGTGCAGTGGCATCACAGCTCACAGCAACCTCAAACTCTTGAGCTCAAACAATTCTTTTGCCTCAGCCTCCCTCATAGCTGGGACTGCAGGCGCCCACCACAGCTGGCTATTTTTTTGTTTGTTTAGCAGGCATGACTGGGTTCCAACACACCAGCCCCAGAGCATGTGGTGCCCTACCCACTGAGCTACGGGTGCTCAGCCACAAGCATCTTTCAATTGTAAGAATAAACACTGATTTCTTCAAAAGGCAGTGAGGACATGAGCAGGACAGCATCTCATCACAAATACACAGCCCAACCACTCACCTGCAGAGCAAGTGCCCTATAAGGACTGCTGGGGCTCCAGCCCAATCAGGACCTGGAAGTCATAATCCTGTGCAGAAACCCTAAAGAATGGGGGCATGAGGGTTTACAAGGAACAACTACTTTCAAAGATTTGAAAGGTTATCAGAAGTGCCAGTAGACTGTCTATGGAAGGAGGGAGGGGCAGGGGAGTGTGACAAAGGAGATCAAATTCTGGTCAAAGGTAAACATCTCTTTATTACTAAGGGGCTCTATCAACAGAATGGGATGGAGGCCTCACCAAGTACTGAAGAATCCACCACCAACAACCCCCGATTACAGATGATACGCAGGGGCAACATGGAAGAGACTGTTTTCACGAGGGGGGTGAGTGGGGGGATAGACTTGACTTCTAGGACCTCAATCTTCCCTCAAGACTAGGATTTTGCAACTCAAAGGCATCCTAGAAGAGGGTAGACCTTGTTAAAATAACAAGAATTAACTAAATATTTTTAAACTCCAAGTTGTAACTCTCTTGTTTTAATAAAATTAGACCCAACAAATTCCATTATACAAAACTGCCATTTGCCCTTGTACCCTCTGGAAATTGTGATCCATATTTAAGTGGCCCTAATTGTTTCAATAGACCAAGAGAACTCTGACTACAATGGGAGGGGGAGGGGCTGGAGTCCTAGATTCACCCTGAGTGATGTTACCCCTCCTATGAGTCTATAAACACTAAGAACATTTTCTCCTGAGTGATGTTACCCCTCCTATGAAGTCCATTTTCTAAAGTAATATAAGATGATGGGTGGCCTCTGAATGACAAGCCCATAAAACCGACAGTCATATACGGTGAGTTCACTAAAAGGAGCTGTATTGTGAGAATATGTTTTACTTTTTCCTATAGACTCTAGTTAATCCTTCTACAGCATTCATTTTATTTTATTTTATTTTTTATTTATTTTTTTTTGAGACAGAGCCTCAAGCTGTCACCCTGGACAGAGTGCTGTGGCATCCACAGCTCACAGCAACCTCTAATTCCTGGGCTCAAGCAAGACTCCTGCCTCTGCCTCCCAGGTAGCTGGGACTACAGGCGCCCGCCACAATGCCTGGCCATTTTTTTTTTTTTTTTTTTGTGGTTGTAGCCGTCATTGTTGTTTGGCGGGCCCGGGCTGGATTCGAACCCACCAGCTCAGGTGTATGTGGCTGGCACCTTAGCCCATTGAGCCACAGGCGCCGCGCCTATAGCATTCATTTTAAACTGTGGATCACAAAATCAATTTCATAGGTCTTGATTAGCATTTTTATTTCATTTTCTTGGTGAAGGAGAACACAATAAAATAGAACAGACTAGAAAATACCGGAATGCACTACACATAACAAGAGTATACTGTTTTCAATTAAATATGTGTGTGTATCTTTGTATGTGTCATGATTAAACATATTTCTTATCACAGTCACCCTAAAGAACTAAAGTTTCTTCATGCAGAAAGAGCAGGGAGATAAAGACACTCTGGGTTGAGATGATGAGTTTTAATGCCCACAACCAACTCCCACAATTGTACGTCGGCTCCTTCAGACAACTTGATCTTTAGGACAGGACTTTGTACAGAGTCGAGCCACGTGTAGCACACATGCACACACTGGTACCTCTAGCAAGGGGGGCAAGATACCTACATTTCATGATCCAAATTTTTTTTATTCTTAAATAAAAATCTTAATTTGCTCTGGCCTCTGAAAGGCGCTAATCCCAGGCCACGAATTCGTTTCAAGGGATGTTCTGTTTACGTGGGACCAATTTAAACAGAGGCCACCTCGCCAGACCAAACTTCTAGTCCTTCAGTAGTCTCTAATCCATGATATGTACATCTAGGTTTGTGCAGGCAGGGAACACACGTGACAGAATGGCTTTGGTGGTGCTGGACAGGATGGTGCTTCTTCACTGGATTTTGGTGACTGCTTCGTGGATGGAGGTGGCCACATAATCCAAATTTTTGGTGGTTAAACCACACATGTTGATCCGACCACTTGGCAACAGATAGATGTGCTTTTCATTGACCAGGTATGCAACCTGCTTGGCTATTGAAACCAAAAGATGATAATCAGAGCAGCAAGGAACCATAAAGCAGTAGAGGCTCAGCAATTATAGGGTAATTAAAATTTTCCTTCCTTTCCCATAACATAGATAAGCAAGAAAGGGGAGCTATTTTGTTCAACCGACAAATAGGAAAATAGGCTCACTAGATTCTAGAAAGTGCTCTTATTAATTATTCAATAGGGCTACTTCTGATGGGAATTTTAATCTGAGATTACTTTCTAATCAAGCCTGTACATTACATTGACCAGACACTCCTATGAATGAAAACAACCATCAGACTTAAGAACATTCCATCAATATGAAAACTGGTTATCAAGTGCTTCCTTTAGCCCTTTTCTGACCAGTGTTTGCTTGTCCCTGAGCACCTAGAAGCAAACCTCCTTTGACATTTCTGTATCAGACAAAGCCTCACATACTTGATAAGCACACTTGATAAATGCTGTGTGAATGAACCAAGTAAAACCACACAGATCTCTCTGACCTGGCACCATCAGACCTTGGTCCATTTATCAGTTCACACTCTCTCAGATACAAGAGGATTTTTCCATGTTTGCAGAAATGCATCCTGTTATGATTATAGGGCTCCTACTCTGGTTTTTTGTTTGTTTGTTTTTAATAAAAATTAAAATTCTTCAGGGGAAAAAGGACATATCATGATTTGAGAAATTGGTAAAAGTTATGGACTCTTTCCCTAGAAAAAGGCCAATATACACATATACAATTTTTAAGATATAGTTTCAGAGGCTTCATAGATCTAAAGTACATGCACAGACTCCAGGTTAAAAGCTCCTGCTCTGACAGAGAAAAAGTAGTGAGCTTTTAACGTGAAAACGATAGAAACTAGATGGCGAGCATATGGGGGTTCACTGCATAATTCCTCCAACTTTCCTGGATGTTTCATAATACAATGCTATTTTATAAAATGTTGGGAGGAAAAAAAAACACAAAAAAGGATAAATGATGTCAAGTGCTAAAAATACAACTTTAGTATTATAAGCACAGTTCTCTTCTCATCATTTTTCAATACAAAATAAAACAAATATCCTACTCTGGATAGTTAGAAGAATGTGAATATTTTATTGGGGTGATATCCCCATCTTATGAGCTTTAAGAATATTACTACCAAAGACTATTTCCATTACACTTAATATTTTTAACATTAAACACTGAATAATGTAAAATACATTGTATAAGGATGACTTTATGTGTTCTAGTGACCTAATTCTCTGTCCCACCTATATGAAGACACAGGCAACTAAGCTATTCCTTCATTTTTTTGGGTAGCCTCACTTTACCCCAGAGTATTTTGAGGGGTCTATAATACAATCTCTATTACCTCTAACTTATATTTATTTCCTTTTTTTCTCAGCCATTTCACGCTGGCACTCTAGTAGCCCCAACTGTAATACCTCTAGGGGCTTCAGACAGTCTACCTACAACCAAAGCCAGCTGAAGATCCTCCCTAGAGCCACTAAGACGCACAGGTGAGTGACCACATCTGCACCACCCAACCAGTGGCCTGGCCAGTAGTGTTCTGGAATTATCTATTAAATAAATGAATCCTCTATCATCACAAGAGCCTACTGATGACAGATATGCACTACTGATAGCTCACCAAGGTCACACATGGCTCCTCACCAACTTTTCAGCTTTTAATTTCAACCACCAATCTCAGGTTTTATTTATGAAATAGAAAGAGAACTCTGTAATTTCTTTGGGAGGGCAATACCCAGAGATAAGAAAGACTTGTTAAGAAATTAGGTCCCTGAATAATACATTTATTCTTAGGGTTAAGGTAAAGACAAAAGATACCTGAACACTTATGAGATACCTTTTGTAAACCAAAATATAAATGCTGTTACTTTCCAGCTAGCTCTGAGCTACTTTCCAGCCTACAAAATTGAAAATTATCTGGCTATGGGTCAGCAGGGCAGACCACAACAATGCTTTCCTGAGATCCAAAGGGTTTAGGAGATGATAAGACACCTAAGAAAACCTAACTTGGCTCGGCATCTGTGGCTCAAGTGGCTGAGGTACCAGCCACATACACCTGGGCTGGCGGGTTCAAATCCAGCACGGGCCCACCCAACAACGACGGCTGCTACCAAAAAGTAGCCAGGCGGTGTGGCAGGCACCTATAGTCCCAGCTATTTGGGAGGCTGAGGCAGGAGAATCACTTGTGCCCAGGAGTTGGAGGTTGCTGTGATCTATGATGCCACCAGCACTCTACCCATGACGACAGCTTGAGGCTCTGTCTTTAAAAAAAAAAAAAGAAAACCTAACTTGATCCAAAGCAATGGCTGCCCAGTAAGCAATGGCTAATATAGGTGAGCACAAGACCAGCGACTGTAACTGAGAGGAGCAGAAATGTGCTGAAGGAGGTGGGGGGCCACTTACGGTTCAACCCAGTGAAGCTGAACATGCCAATTTGCTCAGTGATGTGATTCCAGGTTCCAGGGGTCTTCAGGTCTTCTAATCGTGCCCTGAGTTTGGATCTCATGGTCAGAATCCGGTCAGCCATTGTCTTTACATTTCCTGTCCTAAAGCATGGATAGTAACATAGGAATCAGTCCAGTACATGAGAACCTGTAGGTTTAAAAACTGTAATTTAAAACTACATGCTGAAAATGGAGTCACAACCTGCCCTTTAAGGTATGTGGATGCCTGGAAGGTGGATGAACAGACCACAATCAGACTTAGCAGTAGAAGGAAAGGACTGTATTCACTGATGGAGTCTAGTGCCATCTTGGGTATACTGCTGTAAAACACCAACGTTTCAACTCAAGCTTCGCTGATATAGATAGGATAATATAGTTTATCCTATTCGCTGATATAGATAGGATAATATAGTTTATCTCTAATTAAATAGAGATTGCAGATTTAGCTACTACATAAAAACAACTCAGTACCAAAATAGATAAGATGTATAAAGTAAATTAGAGATATAAATGAAGAGTCCCTGAATTGCCATACTGCCTTGAAGGTGGATATTCTGTTCCATCAAGAATTCCCTCCTGAGTTTTCCAACTTTATGGGGAGGAAGCCTGGGAGGCAGGGGAGTGGCGAAGCCACCACTCCAAGTGCCTCTTTCTCTGTTCCAGGTGCTGTGTTCCACACATGTGAGGTAGGTAGGTATTGGTTCTGTTTCACATAAATATTTTATATTTGAAGGAGTTAAAGTAATTTTATCCTGCCTCTACCCAAATTAAAGGAAGAGACGCCGTTAAATGTAATTGGAAAATGACTACTCTGCTTCCCACCCCTCGCCCAACAGGCTGTGCACCCCTTACCATTCCTCAAAGAGCTCAGGGTTACCCAAGGTCAGAGCCACGATTCGTGCTCCCTGGGCCGGGGGATTGGACCAAGTAACTCGCACAATCTTCTCCATCTGGGAAAGGACCCGCAGGATGCTGTCAGCTTCTTTTCCAACCACAGTCAGATTCCCCACTCGCTCATCTAAAGAGAGAAATGAGAATCAGGAGTGGCTGCCTATAGGGGTGATACGGGGAGGAGGCTGTAACTTGGAAGGGCACTCACTGTAGAGCCCGAAGTTCTTGGAGAAGGACTGGGCACAGAAGAGCTCAAAGCCTTCAGACACAAAATAGCGAACGGCCCAGGCATCTTTCTCTAGGTTTCCAGATGCGAAGCCCTGATAGGCTGAGTCGAAGAAGGGGAACAGAAATCGGCGCTGCGAGGAAGGAGAGTGAGTCAGAGAAGGAACTCCTTCTGGAACCAACTTCACTTACTGACCTTCCTTCCCCAACTGGTGCCTGGGAGGAACTTCTAACACTATCCTTTTCTATTTCTCGTCTATATGCATGCAACCACTACTTTATGTCTCTTTCTCTGTTCAGCTAAATAGCAACCACAAATGCAGTGATTTCTGTAAAGTTTGCTTTTTTTTTTTTTGGAGACAGTCTCATTATGTCACCCTTGGTAAAGTGCTGTGGCATCACAACTCACAGCAATCAGACTCTGGGACTTAAGCAATTCTCTTGCCTCTGCCTCCCAAGTAGCTGGGACTACAGGTGCCCACCACAACGTCCAGCTGTTTTGTTTTTTGGTTGTTGCAATTGTCATTGTTGTTTAGCAGGCCCAGGCTGGGTTCGAACCCGCCAGCCTGGGTGTATGTGGCCAGCACCCTACCCACTGAGATATAGGCGCTAGCTACCCTGTAAACTTTGCTTTTTAAGAGCACTACATTATAGGCCAGGCATAGTGGCTCATGTCTATAATTCGAAACTTTGGCAGATCGAGGGAGGTTGTTTGCTTGGCTCAGGAGTTTGAGACAGCCTGAGCAACAAGAAGACTCCATCTCTACTAAAAACAGAAAAATTAGCCAGACATGATGGCATATGCCTGTAGTCCCAGCTACTCAGGAGGCTGAGGCAGGAGGATCACCAGAGCCCAGGATTTTGAGGGTACAGTGACCTGTGCACACCACTGCACTCTCTAGGCCAGGAAGAAGAGCAAGACCCTGTCTCCAAAAAGAAAAAGAAGAAAAGCACACCATTCTTGTCACCATGCAGTTTTGTTAAAAGGGCTTGTTTTTGAGGCATGGCAGTTATGTACTGGGTTGGTGGATTCTTCTCCATGAATTCTTTGTGTAATAAGCTTGGTCATTTGTAGGCTTAGTATCTGCAGGGTCACCCCACAACTTCAGGGATATTCTACTGGGCATTCAGACAAAGTGGATGAAGTAGTCTGTAATCTTATCATTCTTAACTCTTTGTAGAGCTGCCCACAGTGAACCTGTTCCTGCTATTTGGCTCTCTGAGTGGACACCACTTCCCTCCCCGGAACTGTCCAAGCTTTGGATGTATCTAGCCTGGGTGAAACTGTGGTGAGTGGTGTATTGTGATTCCTACCTCTGCAGCTCATTCTCCATGTCCTTTCACACCTCAGTCCTATCAGACCTGTTTCCTGAGAGCTCCAGAATCCTTCTGCATCTCACTTTCTCCTCTGCCACCTACTCTATTCAAGGCACCATCAATACCTATCTGGATTATGGAAACAGCCTCCTAATGTCTCCCATTCTGACTAATCTGGCCTCCCTCCAATCCAGTCCCTACTATGCAATAGGATGACCTAACATAATATACATCTGATCACGTCACTCCCTGACATCAAAGATTTTAGTGGCTTCCTACTGCCCTCAGAACAAAGTCCAACTCCCCAGCACAGGACGTGGCTCTATTTATTTTCTAGCCTTCTCACACACACTCCTCAACTCCCTTGAACTCTAGGTCATGGCAAGAATTACTTTGTCTTCCTTACTTGAGTATGATCTCTGCCTAGAGCTTTTCACCATGCTCTTCTTCCCTCTGTAGGGAAGGAAAGTTCTCTGCCCGCCCCTGCCTGCTGATGCCTTTTTAACTCCTCTCCATTCTACAAATCTCAACATGAATATCCCTTCTTCCAGGAAGGCTCCTACCATCTATCCCCATATACACTGACAAAAGTCTGGGCTACATATCCCATTATAAGCCCCATAACTATCCCACAGTATCACAACTGCTTAGTACTTGTCTGTCTCCCAAACAGACTGAGGGGAGGGGCGTCTGCTTTGTTCACTACTGTATCCCAAAGACACCCAGTACACAACACTTCCTCACGAAATATGACACAAACAAGAAGAATATACACACTTTGAACTAGAAGTTCCAATCTAGAAAGTTATACCAAAGAAGTAATAAAAAGAAGTTTTATTGTGTAACTGTTCATAAGATCAAGAAATCTGGAATAAACCTAAATTTCCATCACCTGATTTACCCAATCCTAATATGAACTATCCAAGAAAGAGATATAACATAGCTATGAAAAATGTTGCTGCAAAACATTTACTGACATGTATATAAAGAAGTTCAAGGGGCAGTGCCTGTGACTCAAAGGAGTAGGGCGCCGGCCCCATATACCAGAGGTGGTGGGTTCAAACCCAGCCCCGGTCAAAAACTGAAAAAAAAAAAAAAGTTCAAATGAAAAACAAAGTGTTACAAAATAGTACAGACAAAATGATCTCATGTTTGTAAAATGTATATATGTATATATAAAATTGCACGCACGCACATAGACACACACAAAGCCTGATATTCTATCATGCAAAAGTTAACGATGTCTTTCTTTGGGTAACAGGATTTATACTTAATATTTTTTCTTTGGACTTTTCTCCATATTCCAAATTCTTCAGTAAAAAGGTATTGCTTTTGAATATATCTTTTTTAAGAGATGTTCTGACACAGTAGTTACCTTCATGCAAGAAGCAATCTGTTTCCACTGCTCCGGGGTGGGGTCAGTCCCAGTTGGGTTGTGTGCACAGGCATGGAGGACAAAGATGGAGAACTCAGGAGCATTCTGAGGAGAAGGAAGCTGCGTCAGCTCTGAGACCAGCGGCAGCGTGAGGGACACAGTCAGCAGGGGGGCCACGGGCAACCGTGTTCTTATCGCTCTTTCATGTCCCTCTTTTGTGCTCTCTCTCTTACTTGCTATTTCAAAAACCACTACCTGGTTTGGGGAAGATATCTCAGACTTTCACTGATCAACTTATCCAAAGACTTTGCTTTGCTGTTCCTGACACCATGGGATTCTCTTTACTTTTTCTTCTAAATCACCCACCTCCAGATCATTCAGGAAACCCTGGAGGTCAAGTCCTCTCTTCTCTGCATCCCAATAGTGATAGGTCCGAATATCTTTAAAACCAGCGGCGGAAAATACACCATTATGATTTTCTGCAAGCAAAGGGTAAAATGTTAAATGCTTTTACAAACACTAGGAGGTATACTTGGAAAGAATCCAAGTCAGCTTCTAGGGCCCTCGCAGGCTCAATGTCCGCTGGTGTCACTGAAGCTAGGGGTTAACATATAGAAGAATGAATTTAAGCAAGAACAAGTTCAACCAGTCATTATTAATGCCAAACTTATATCCCACTACAATGGCACTTCCTACACCTACCTTTTATGTCTCCTCTGGGGAGTTACAACAAAGACTAAAATGAAAGTCTACCTAAAATCTTGTGAAAGAGTATTCCTAATTTGCATTTGAACACTAGGTTTCTCATGTTATAATCCACTGCTCAAGCCATTCCCAGAGGACAGTTGCTCTGGGGATGAATTACACTTTGTGTATAACGAGTGAAAGTCATGAGGATAATTCCAACTTCTGTTTCTCCGCTCACTACAGCTGAAAGACTTACCCCAGGTTGGTGAGGATACGTAGACGGGTGTGGTCTTGTTGTTTGTTCCATTGTACCATCGTGCTAAGAACTCAGCTCCAATTCGTAGTGCACCCGTTCCCCCCAAAGACTGCACGCCTCCTACCTGAAAGAGAAGAAGCAGAGTCTCAGCCTGATAATGGTGAAGTCATATAATATTTGAAAGATTAGGTAATAATGAGCACTTAATGTTTGCCTGTTCTGTGCTAAGCCTTTTAGTAGTATTATCTCACCAAAACTCCACAATAGCTACATGAAGAAGGTCCCATTTTTTTACAAATAAAGGCTTGGTGCCTGTGGCTCAAGCAGCTAAGGCGCCAGCCACATACACCTGAGCTGGCAGGTTCGAATCCAGCCCGGGCCCGCCAAACAACAAAGGCAGCTGCAACCAAAAAACAGCCAGGTTTTGTGGTGGGCACTTGTGGTCCCAGCTACTTGGGAGGTGGAGGCAGGAGACTCGCTTCAGCCCAGGAGTTGGAGGTTTGAGCTGTGATGCCACAGCACTGTACCCAGGGCAACAACTTGAGCCTCTGTCTCAAAAAAAAAACCAAGAAACAAATTTAAAAAAAAAATGAGGATGAGCAGCAAAGGGAAGCACCATGCTCAAAGTTAGCAGCTACTGAACAGGAGGGCCAGATCTTCCACCGAGGAGGTCTGAGTCTGGGGGAGCTTCCTTTCTGAACACAGAGGAAGAGGCCACATTAGTGTACATATGTGCCTTGGAAGGAAAACCCACCTCTTCGCACCCATCTCAAAATAAAAATTTCCTTCCAGCAGAAGCCTATAAAATAGTTTCTAGCTTGCCACTGACATCAACCTGTGCCTCTCCTTCTCATCTCTAGAACCAGTGCTTATTAATCCTTAGAAACATGTTCTAACAAAATGAAAGTAATATGCAAATACTGCTTTTCTCTCTTAGCATCTTCTCGCCTTAAAGTGACCTAGTATGGTCAATAACAAAAGTCTTGGGTTTTATTATTTACAGAAGCCTTCTGCAAATATTCTTACTTGATCTCCAGTTCACACCTAAGGAAACTAATTTAAAGAAGTGGTTTACAAAAGGATGCAAGGAGGTGAGTGGCAAAGCTGGGCCCAAACCCAGATCTTCCCATTCTAGATCGAGTTACTATGTCCTGTTGATAAGAGTTCTGCCTATAGAACTCTGATTTTGCTCCTTCAAAATTCTAATTAGGTATCAGCATAACTCTTTTAGTAGAGAAATGTCATAAACCACATGTTGCCTAATTTGTCTAAGGGTTAAGGAGAAAGGAAGGCACATTGGTGTGGACCAAACATCTATTTTAATAAAAGGAAGGCACATACCAATCTTCTAACAGCAGCAACCTTTGGAGAGGGGTCTTGGATGTAGGAATAGTGGTCCAATGAAACTTTAGCCTAATCTATAAGTTGTTTTTTAAAAATGAGAAGAATATATTCATGTATTATTTGTAAAATTTTATAATAATTTTTAAAACCCATTTAGATATCTGGGATTTGCTATAAAATAATCCAGCTGTGGCAGTAGGGGAGAAATAGGAGGGTGAAAAGAGAGAAATAGGCAAGATTGACCCTATGCAGATAATTGTTGAAGCTAGGTGATAGGGGACTGATCCATTATCCTATGTTCTTTATTTTCATATACATTTGAAAATTTCCATCATAAAAAGGTTAAAAAAAAAAAAAGTCTCCCTAGATAGAGAAGAAAGGCTTCCTAAATCTTTTTAATAACCTAACATTACACTGATGCTAAAAGATGGTAAAGGAGGCTCCGCGCCTGTAGCACAGTGGTTATGGCACCAGCTACACACACCAAGGCTGGGAGGTTCAAACCCAACCCTGGGCCAGCTAAACAACAATGACAACTGCAACAAAAAATAGCCAGGCATTGTGGTGGGCACCTGTAGTCCCAGCTACTTAGGAGGCTGAGGCAAGAGAATCGCTAAAGCCCAAGAGGAGAAGGTTGCTGTGAGCTGTGACGCCCCCGCACTCTACCAAGGGCAACATAGTGAGACTCTGCCTCAAAAAAAGAAAAAGAAAAAAAGTAGAGAAAAGTAAGATGAGTCAGAAGGATCAGTAGTTTGACACCAGGCTGGGCAATGGTGAGACCTTGTCTGTACAGAAAATTTAATGAATTTGCTGTAGTGGTGCACGCCTGCAGTCCCAGCTACTAGGAAGGCTAAGGTGGGAGGATTGTTTTGAGCCCAGGAGTTTGAGGCTCCAATGAGCTATGATCACACCACTGTACTCCAGCCTGGGCAACAGAGAAGAGAGAGAGAGAAGAGTGAGAAGAGGGAAGAGAAAGAGAGACCTAGCTCCTTCATGTATTTTGATACTAATTTCCCAAATAAACATTAATGAACAGCATTAATCCAACAGTACTTTAAAAAGTACCCCCTTGATTAAGTGAGTTATCCCAAGAATGCATAGTTAAGAGATACATTATAAAATCTGTGATGCTGCAAGATAGAGAAAACCCAAAGAATCATCAAACACATAAGAAAAGTTTAGCCATTCCTCATATAAATGCTTACTAAAACAGAAAACAATGGATATTTCCTAAAAATTTATTCAACACATAAGTCAGCTTCATGATAAACAATGAATCATGAGCAGAAATCCCATTTAAGCCAGGAGCAAAGCAATGATAAATTATTACCAGTACTATTCACCAGTGTTCTATCTGTATTTATAGGTCTGCGGAATAATACTATCTGAAGTGTAAAATACAAGCAAAGCTGATATTCAAGGAATGAGGAACTGAATACAGCTGTACATTTCAGAGGGAAGCAGAGACAGTGGACTGGAGCAAAAACAGTATTGTACATCAGATTCGTGCACTAACTTCTCTGTTCTTTACAGTGATCCTGAGCACTAGTCTTCTACCATTACTTTAAAGATTTGGCCCCCAGATTGTGGTCTACCTAGATTCTTTATGCAAATTGCTATCAAGGTGATAAGACTTAAATGTGCATTTATTTTTTATGGATTTGCCATCCAGCTAAATTAAATGTCAATTTCACACATTACTTAAGCAATTCTGGAATGCCAATACTTCCTATGCAAATGAGCAAGGTTTCCATTCAACATGGTTTTAAGTTATGGAAATATGACAATGCATATGGATGCCAGTGAAATATTCCCAGGCATAGTTTTTCATTTCTTGCACTTCACAATTTATTTGTTTATTTATTTTGGAGACATAGTCTCACCCTATCACCCTGGGTAGAGTGCTGTGGCATCATAGCTCACAATGACTTCGAACTACTTGGGCTCAAGTGATCCTCTTACCTCAGCCTTCTAAGTACTGGGACTATAGGTGCCTGCCACAATGCCCAGCTAGTTTTTCTATTTTTAGTAGAGACAGGGCCTTGCTCTTGCTCAGGCTAGTCTCAAACTCCTGTGCTCAGGAGATCTACCTGCCTCCTCCTCCCAGAGTGCTAGTATTATGGCATAAGCCACTGCACCAGCTGACAATTTTTTTTAAGAGACTGGGTTTTATACTGTGTTACTCAGGCTAGAGTACAGTGGCATAATCATAGCTCGCAGCAACCTCCAATTCCTGGACTCAGGTAATCCTTCTACCTCAGCCTCTTGAGTAGCTTGAAGTACACACACATACCACCACACCTAATTTTTAAATATTTTTTGCTAGGATGGGGTCTTGCTATGTTGCCCAGGCTGGTCTCGAACTCCTGGGCTCAAGCCTCTCACCTTGGCCTCCCAAAGTGCTAGTACTACAGGCATGAGCCATTACACCTAGCCCCTGTGATTAACTGAGGGAGCTGTTTAACAGCTGAGTTTAACTCTATTCATTCACTCCCAATCCAGATAGCAAATTCATTAAAAGAATTTAGAGAGTCAGTAAACCTATCTACAGTCCCACTAACAGTGTATAAGTGTTTCTTTCTCTGCACATCCACACAAGCATGTGTTGTTCTGGGACTTTATGATGGAAGCCATTCTTTCTGGGTTAGGTGATATCTCAGTGGGATTTTGATTCACATTTCTCTGATGATTATAGAGATGATGAGCATTTTTCATGTATTTGTTGGCTATTAGTATCATCACAAGAAAAGTTTCTGTTCATGTCTATTGCCCACTTTTTAATGAGGTTGTTTGATTTTGTTTTTCTTTTGATTTGCCTGAGTTCTTTGTAGATTCTGTTTATCAGTCCTTTGTCCAATGGGTAGCATGCAAATGTCTTCTCCCGTTCCTGTAGGCTATCTTTTTGCTTTGTTAACTGTGTCCTGTGCTGTGCAGAATTCCTCACAGAGTATGAAAGTAGACCTACCATTTGATCCTGCAACCTCATTAATAGGTATTTACCCAAAGGAAAAAAGGCATTCTACCACAAAGACTCTTGCACGCGAATGTTTACAGCTGCACAATTCACAATCACACAGATGTAGAAACAACCCAGGTGCCCTTCAACACAGGAATGGATTAATAAATCATGGTATATGTAAACCATGAAATATTATTCAGCCATAAAAAGATAGAGATTATATATCTTTTGCAACAAACTGGACAGAAGTGAGAGCCCGCCAACATTCCTATCTATAGTGGCTCAGTAGTTTCAGAAGCTGAAACAACACTACGCAGGAGATGAAAAATGGACATTTGTCTGGATCCTACATTCTAAAAGGGGAAAAGTTAATACTACATACAGCGCAGTGAGGAGTCTAGAAACTAGGTCCCTCAAAGCGAGTAAAGGATCTGGTAATGTTAAATCGGCACAAGAAAAATCTAAAGGAAGACAAGATTAGTGTTTGTTTTCTCACTCATTCTTTCACTTATGCCTCATCTCCTTTAAGTTTTGGCTAAAATGTTATTCTATTTCTACCATGACCATCTAGTTAAAACTGTATCCACCTGCAGAATGCCTACCATGCCTCCCCTTGCTCTATTTTCATAGCATTCATTACCTTTAATATACTGTGTCATTTTCTTATTATGTTTATAGTATGTTTCTTTCCACATAACTGAAAGCAAGGCCAGAGAATTCTGTATGTTTGGGTCACCACCATGCTCTAGCACCTAGAACAGTGCCCAGCTCTAGTGGTGAGCATCTGATGACTAAATGAATGAGTGAATTCAAACATCTGGAAATCTCTGAAGTACTCACAGGACACCAACAACTTGCTCTGCCTGAGCAAGCTATGCATTCAGTGTGAAAGTGACCCCTGAATGGGTCTTGACAGGCTTGGAGGTAGGGACAGGAGAGTTGGAGAGGTGAGGAAGGCATTCCAAGTGGAAGGAAGAGCCAGACAAAGGCTCTTAACCATGACAGGGCATGGTGAGTCCAGAAAACAGCAAGGTTCATAGAATGGCAGGACTGCCAGGTTCATGTAGAGAAGCAACTGAAACAACAGGATGAAGGCTGTCTACTAAATCCACTGCATGCCAAGCTCAAGGTCAGAAGCAACAGATGACATGATTAGCATTTTTAGCTAAGAAAGGTCATTCTAGCTGCAGTATGCAAAATGTACTAGAATGGGGAAGAGACTAGAGGGAGGAAAGTTAATTAGCAGGCTGTTTGGGGGGTGGTAAGGACTTCCAAGGAAAGGAAAGTCTCAGGACTCAGTAGTAACTGAGTGATATAGATGCTAAGGGAGCATCCCAAACCAGTCCAAACAGTACCTTCGAATGCTCGCTGCCATGATAGATCGCCATCTAAAATTGTTCTGTGATCAAAAATACAACAAGAATTAGACTAAAAGGGAGGGCTATGCTCCTAGGTCAAGGCCACAAGCACTGGTTCCAAGTCTTACGGTGTTAAGTGAGCAAACATGGATCCATGAGCCCAACAACAAAGAGCAAGCATCTGCCCAACAGAGTTAATAACTGTGTCAGAAATGCATAGTCTTAGAGGAGAAGCTCCCAAACATAGAATCTGTTTTCATTTATCAACAACAGAATTCAGCTAGTTTATTTACAGCATTTCAGAAAGTAGGCCCCCAGTTGCCTCAGTACCTCACTTTCAGAGTTCATTAGGACTCTCCACTACCTTTGCAGAAACACTGGATTTTCAGAGCAACTTCCCAATGTGACTTATAATCTCCATAATCTCAACATTTCTACTCAAATGCCTTCAGTTCCTTGAAGCAAATCCGTCTCTCAAAACAATCCAGACAAAACCCTACTCAAGTTAATTACTTGCTAATCATGGGCCTGAGTTCACAGATCTTCACCAGAGCTGCCCTGCCTTCTAATACACATAAGAACGTACATGTGTGCAACCTTTCTTACCCAGTGATTCTGCTTATTGGGGCATCTGGGTAACATGATATACAAAAGGAAAAACCTGCTGTAACAGCATGTGGAGAATAAATCAGATGACTCTAAGATGGGGTCCCTTCAAAGCATGAACCATAGGCTATACTACAACACTGGCCTGGGGAGCAATTGCACAATACCTAACTGGACTATTGCAAAAATCTGAGCTCTCACCTTTCCTACCCATCCAATCAGTTTTATCTTCTTCGAATAACACTTTTATTGAGTAACTTCTCTGCTCAAAACTTCAGGTGGCTTCTCCTGCCCTTGCTGCCAAAATCAGTCTGCCTGGTTTGTCCAACATTTTCCCAGCTCTCATCAACCAGGTCTCTTTACAACCTAGATCTGCTTACCCCTTATCTTTGTCCCTGGACTCTGACCACTTAAGGTGAATACTCCTCCTTTTGTCCCCTCTTCCTTACTTTGTGGTTGGTTCTTGCACCTGGCTGTACTTTGAAATCGCCTGGGGAGCTTTTAAAAAAACATGCCCATGGCAGGGACAGAAAAGGGGAGGAGTAAAAAGGAGAGGAGAAAGATTCTGATTTAACTGGCTTGGCATGAAGTCCACAGAGTCCAGCCATTAGTACATTTCTACAAACTCCCTATGTGATACTATTACTGAGCCAGATAACCAGTGTGCTGGCCTTGTTCACACATTTGCCAAGGTTCAGCTCAAGTCTCATCTTCAGCCAGTCATGCCACTTCCTGTCGTGTACTGCCTGCCTCACTCCCAGACGTGTTCCTCCTCCATGTGCCTCTGGTTATACACAGAATACATACCAGGAAGTGCTTAAATGAGAGATGCTAACATCAAGCCTAGAAATATTAAAGAATATTAGAACTGGCAAGGACTTCAAAGAGCATCTGGACTAGTCGCTCTTGAACTTTTGGGGGCCATAGACATCTTTTGAAAAGCTGATATAAGAAATCAACCTTTGCCCCAGGAATTAAGTACACACAAAATTCTACATATAATTTCAGGGGGCTCAGAGGCCCTTTAAAAGATCCCCTATGCAAGTGTTCCTTATGGGGTCCTATATCCAAACTATGTAAGTCTTTTTCTGACATGTAGATGTAGGGTCCAGAGGGGTAAATAAATTTTTGTGGTCAAAAATAGTGGCAGAGTTGGGTCTAGAACCCTGGTCTCTCTTATCATTCCCTTCAATCTCCTCTACTTGGCATCTCCACTGACTACTTTAAACCTGGAGCTGAAATCCGATGATTAGACAAAACTGAACAATTCCATGCTATGTGTGTGAGACCACATTATGTGCTCTACCTTAAACTTAACTCTATTGAAACTCTAGTCATTGGTAGTTCAATAACACCTAATATTTCTTTTTTGTTGTTTGTTTTTTTGTTTTGGTTGCAGCCATCATTGTTGTTTTTGGCGGGCCCGGGCTGGATTCGAACCCGCCAGCTCAGGTGTACGTGGCTGTCGCCCCAGCCTGTTGAGCCACAGGAGCCGAGCCAACACCTAATATTTCAAAAAAACTGGGTTTTCAACTTCTTTTTACTTTCACAATTTCTAAAACTCACCCGCTTCTCCTTGATAGCTGGGCTGTTGTCCCCAAGGACTAAGCGAGAAGCACAGGTCCGGAACTCTGCCAGGCCCAGGATGGGCAGATACTCATGGTTTAGGCTACTGTCGTTAGCAATCTTCTGCTCCACCTTCCTCACTACTGGCAGAACCCAGGGCTGGGAGTCATCTGTGCGATATGCTAGAGAATGGAAAAGAGTTGATACAGAGGAGTCTTAGTCTGTGTCCAAGTGTGAGTTTGTAACTGTGAACAAGGAGCATTCTGACACCTTCCAGTTAAAACAGAACAGTGAAGGGAATTGAAGTAAAGTTCATTCACTCACAGAGTACCTAATTACAGCCAAACATGAGCTAGCTGCTGGGCAAACAAGAAATACGTGATTCTATCCTTATGAAATGTATAGCTCATTAACTATCCAAAAAGCAGACTGCTGAAATAAAACTGGGACATCACAGATCCTGGTCATGTGAGAGAGTGCATGGGAAAGCACTCTGCAAACTAAATGCCACATCAATATTGCTAGCAGGCCACCCCGCCTCTTGTCCTAGAAGAGCAGAATTAGAATGAAGAGTAAGCACATGCCGGCGACTGAAGAGTCCAACAACTGGTTGGGTTACACAAGCACCCCAGGATCCACTAACACACCCCTCTAACCTCTTTCCGTATTTTCACATCAGGCAATGTTTACCATTTTGAATGTTTATCCCTCTTCATCTGCCAATTCCTTTAATTGATCTAAATTGATCTCTCACAATATTTAATCTTACTCTATAGTAATTTCTAAGCTCGGACTTATCCTATCACTGACTTTTTTCCTGTACTACTCTATGATTATACTAGGATTATAGCTTTAGAGGACAGCTGCTTTGGCCTTGCACCCAAGCCAATAATCTCTCGGAGTTGGATTCCTGACAGGGGTCATTTGCCTCTCTGCTCAAATGTTTAGGTCTCCAATAATCCTATACTTGGGCAAAGGACTTTTTGAAACTGAAACAAAATTTTAGAACAATTCTGATCAAGTTGTATCTTGTATTAATCTCTTGTTTACTGAACAACATATGCTGATTGTAGAAAAATCAGAAAAGGCCAGAAAATAAATAATAAACATCATAATTAACTTGTAATCTTGGCACTCAGAGATAAGGAATACGAAAATTTTGGTATACAACCTTCTAAGTTTTATTGTCTTTAAACATTTTATTTACAAAATATGAATCATATTGTAAACAGAATTATCAATGTGTTTTTTTCCCACTTAAATACTTATTACCGATATTTCTTCATCATCATATACTATTCTTCTAATAGGTGATATGCTTGCATGTCCTCTTCCCATCTTTATCCTCTATCTACCTAGTTTCTAAATCCCTTCCTCCATAAATATTGTTATTTTCTTATATCTCCTTCCAGAATTTCTCTATGCACACACGAATATGGCTTCTTCCCTATGCCCTTTTTACACAAAAGGTAGCACATCACATACCATACACAGTTTTGTTCCCTGCTTTTTCCACTTGACGATCTTTTTATATTCATGCATAAAGTGTCCTTGTTCCTTTCTACAGCTGCTTAATGATGAATGTACCACATTTTATTTTGTCAGTCTCTTGCTGATGGACATTTAAGTTGTTTACAATCTTAAAACAGTACTTTAGCAAACAACCTTGCACATATGTCATCTCACATGAATGCAATTGTATCTGTTAACAGGCAGGGTGAAAAATGGAGGAGGGAGCTAAGAAGTTATGTGTATTTGTAATTTTGACAAATATTTCCAAATTGCCCTCCAGTAAGAATTATATCAATTATATCAATTCACATTCCCACCAACAACAATGTAACAGTGCCTGCTTCCACACAGCCTTACCCACTGAGTGAACTTTTGCCAATATCAGGATGCAAATGGTATCCCAGGGTAGTTTTAATTTGAATTTCTCTTATGAGTGCAACTAGGCATTTTTCATACATATGAGCCATTTGCAACATCATTTTAGTAATTATATAATATCCCTTCCTATACATAATTGTTTTGCTTTCAATTATTTGTTATCATAAACATTGTGATGAATGCTCTTAGACTGTTATGCATACTCACAACTGTTTTCTTAGGAAAAACTTCTAAGTCAACAAAAGACTTTATAAGATCATTTTGAATTTTTTGTGTCTTCTATCAACTGACTCTACCCTCCAAGAATGTGTCATCCACAAAACTGAAAAACCTACCAAGCTAGTAATAAAAATACAGAATGGAGCTACAGGCTGACATAGCCACTAACCAACCGACAATCTCTGGGTAGGAGAATCTAACTCACAATACTCTCATACCACTCACATTATCCCCCTAGACCCACCAAACTAATTCCTTCTCAACGAATTCAAAAAGCCTCCCTTACCAGTGGGGATTTGGTCTGGTTTCCTCACAGGCATACAAAAATAACTATTTCCAAGTAAGAGTCCTCCTGGAAACAGATTACCCTATCTAAGATCATAATGTTACCACTGTCCAAAGTGTTCTTAAAATTTCTTTCGGAATTGTTTTCAAAGGCAACATTTCATTATTTTGAATATCCTCAATAGGGCCCAACGTTCATCCTTTGAAACTCAATTTAAGTTTTGGAAATAGTACTTGCATCATCTCCAGAGAGGAAGGTGGATAAATAAAATGGATAACATTCATGGAGAACAGTTATAAAGCGATGATATCTTGTGTGGGTCCTACCGGCTTCCAAGGCCATTCCAAAAGAAGGTTTCCAAAAATCTTTGAACAAAAAAGCATGTTTTAACTATCCACAAAGGAGACTACTTGGATATACCAAAGTTTGGATGTTCATAGAAAAACTGTTTTATTATGTTTCAAGTCTATGTTTGAGTGTTACATACTTACCTGTTTAACTACATAGGAATTACTGAAATTGTCACAGCAAGAAGAAAATCTCTGAGGAAACTATCTGCAAGTAGGAATTTTCTAAAGTTGCAGTTTATTCTAAATCTGTCCCAACATCACTAGAACATAAGCTAGAGAGTTTCCATTAGGGTTTATATCTTAACTTGGGGGAAAAAAGAGTCTTCCCCAAAGTCAGTTGTAATTACATTTCCTTCACAATGAGTATATTTTGGATGTGTATAAGTAAGGGTAGGACTTACAAAAGCTAGAAAGAGACCTTTTATTCTACTCTCATTAGAACCTTATCTAAACATCTGCCATCCATAAAAAGGGCATAATGATGATTAACAGCAACATTTATATACAGGGCACCCCCAAAGTTGCCATACATAGGAAACATGTATGGTGGCAGATATCTTGGACCATGTTCACCATGAGCGGGAGAAAAGACTGTGTGTGTGTGTGTGTAGAAAGAGGTGACCAACATGTACAGAAGATTTTGTTAATATTTTGTAAAAATGGTACATTTAGCTCCAATTTCTCATTTTCCCTTTGTATGGTGACTTTTGGGACCCCGATATATCACTTTCACTTACACATTACATTTCACACATAATTATCATTTAATCCTCAGCTGATAAAGCCAGTAAAATTATCCTGCACTATATTCACAGAATGTGCTAGTGAATCTTGGAGTAAACTTTTAGTAGAGTTAAATCTTAGAGTGGAATTTAGAGAAAGGTTATTCAGTTTGGCTTCTCATTTAGCAGACTGAGCCCCAGTCACATTAAATAACCCTTCCAAGGTCATCTCACTGGTACACAGTAATATGTCTGTCCCTAAATCTCCTGCCTCTTCCCACTATAGTGCACTGGTTACCCCCAGACCAGATGAAGGTACCTGAACTAGAGGAGGAGATAGAGAATCTGGGGCCTGAGAGACGTAGCCTGGAGTCTTGGCTCTACCACCTAGGACACATGACCTAGGCCAAACTGCTTCATCTCTCAGGGCTTTGGTTTCCTTACTTCTAAACAGTAATTGTAATAAACAACCCTCTGTGAACATTAAATGAGATTACATGGATCAATCATTTGCTCATAGTAAGGAGTGAAGTTCCTGAGTTCCAGGAAAACATGACAAAGGCACCATCACAGAGGAGGTGGCCATGTGCGCTAAGGACTACGATTATGAGTCAAGCACTTCTGGCCTGGGCTATCAGGGTGCCTTTTCTTGGCATGAGCACCTTATTTCCGACCCAATGTCAAATTATTTCATTTTGCAGTTCTTAAGCCAAAAATTTTCACTCCACATATTTTATGAGATTCACCCAAATGTCCAAACAACAATAATCATAATAGCTAACACTTAGATAAATCCTTATGTGCCGGACACAATTCTAAACACTTCAAATGTACTTAATGCTCACCAAAATCCTGTAAGATAGTTCAAAGGTAAATGAGCCAATAAAATCTTATATTATAAAAAGATATATTTAGAACAATATGAATATTAGTTCTTCAGTATTTATCTGGCTATAAAGAAATACTTAGGAGATTCTGGATTGGCTTTAAATTAAGAGCTTGAATGGTGTCCATTCCAATTCAATTCAAGGCAATCTTTTAATACTTCCCCCACTATGTTGCCTGCTAAAAACATCATTTTCCCTCTTTCAGTGAAACTACAGAGTATTGACTATTTTTTTAAGTGCTTTATTATGAAAAGTTTCAACCCTTTGCAAAAGCTAAGAGAATAATACAATGTATGTCCATGTACCTGTTACCCAGCTGTTAACAAATTAACAGCTTCAGCAACAATCACTTTTTAATGTTTTTGGTTTTTTATCCCTCTCCCATACTCCTGGGTAAAGTCTTAACAGATACTATGTACAGACACAGACATTCTCCCTGGGAGCCTCCTTCATGTTATCCTCTGCAACAATATAAGTCCATTTGCGCTTTCAAAGTTTCTGGTCCTTGTATTAAGTTTGTTTCCTAGCATAGGGCTTCACCCTACTCATTTTTATCTCTCTGGCTGGTCTTTGTATATGGCAAAATCCAAATGGAGAAAGTGACTATGGGACTTCAAATATCCAAATGATGGTGAGAGGAATATAACAAATTCATCAGAGATCTGAATTAAAGGAATTTCAGAGGCACCCCAATACAAACCTTCTTGCCAGATGGGGAAACTGAGGCCCACGCTCTGATCTGTCCAAAGCCCAAGAAAAACAACCAAGAAATGAAGACAAGAATGTGTGGAAAGTGAGGTTCTATGCTCATAGCCACACTTCTTCCTGCTGCTTTCTGCCATCTACCCATTCCTACCACATCTGTGAGGGCCAAACCATCTTCCAGATCCCTCCTGGAAGCATTAACCCATCTCAAAGCATAGTGTAGATTTTAAAATCCTCAAGAGCAAAACCAAGCTTCAGTCTTCCCCACAAGACTTAATAAGGTCCCTGATTGACTCTTGGTAGTCAATCAAATATTTACTAGCCCAGACGAGAGCTCCCTAGCACTAACAGTTCTCCTCTACCCCTTTTCCAGTACCCAGGACTCAGAGCCTATTGGGCTTCTTATTTTCCTCCCTCTCCTTACAAGCCTTTGCCGCCCCATTTCTTTGGAGGACGTAGTATGAAGAACACAGGATGGGGAATCACAAAGCCTGAGTTTGTGTCCTGGCTGCTAAACCTATTCTATGTGACTTTGGACACATCTCCCCTGTCCAGGGGCTCCATATCCTCATCTCTAAAATGGGCAGGTTGAGCGAAGTCTTTCTGGACCCTGCCTCCTCTCCAGCATCCCCCTATTCAAGCAGCGCCAAACTGGGCCTCGGCCTCTCCCACCCCCAGGTTGGGTCCGCTACACTCCCCAAGCTGCTCACTCTCCCGAGCACCGCATCCTTACCTCCCACTCCCAGGTTGACCTTGCGGGGATCCGGATCCTCCCGGAAATCGGCAGTAAGTTTAAAGACCAGGACCGGCTCGCTCTGAGGAACCTCGGCAAAGACTGACGGAGGCGCCATGGCGAAAGAGCAAGAATCTGCCCAGAGTTCTCACCCTGCGCCTGGAGCAGCTTGGTCCCGGCTGGCCACGGCGACCGGAGGAGACTCTCACCTTCACCCAGCCGGCGGGGGCGGGCCGGCGGCCTCCAATGGCCGAGCAGCATCCGGAGCTTGGCAACACGCTTAACCAATTGAGAACTTTTGACAAAGAAGGAGCAGAAGGGAGGAGATACTATTAGCCAATCCAAGAAGAGAATCTTATGGAGAGGCGGTAACGATGCAACCAATTCCATTTACACCGGCCAGGGCGTGGGCGGAGGCTAGGCTTGATTGGCAGGGTGTGCTCCTATCGCGGAGCCTGTTATTCCCTGGGTCTTCGGGAGGGAGGGAGCCCGGCGAGCGGTCATTGCAGCCTGCTCGACCTTCGCTGGGCCAGAGACCAGGGGGAGGTGGCCGGCGGGAATTCCTGAGGACAGGTCTTCATGTACTCGCTGAGCAGGTGTTTTTGTTGCCAGGTCCAGCAGCGGGCACGTTTATGACGGTTTTGGCTGGCAGCCAAATCCCTGGATGCGAGGCCGTGCCGAGGACCTGCAGTTCCTAAGCCGCTGCGGGCGACCTTGACCATCTGGGCCAGGTCCCCAGGGAGATGTGGCTGTGCTGCCTGCCTTGGTCTTAGGCGGGTTGGGCGGTAGGGATCCTTCAACAGCATGTGACGACGAATTCCTTTCTGCTGCTCTTTGAGATTTTTTGCTCCCCATTTGTTGTGTTGTTGGATGAAAAGGGTCCCTCCTGCCTGTCACTGTCCTCCGGTAGGCACAGACGGGGATAGGTCCACCAAACTTTGTCAGAAGGCTGGGATTCTGGAAAACAGCGAAAGGAGCCTCTTTAAGACTGTTCTGTTCTTCCATTTCTAAAATCACAGTTTTATACGTGAAAGTTCAAAGTAAAAATCACGTTAATCTTTATCTTAAACAATAATAATCAGCATAACCTATGACCCATAATAAACAATAATCAGCATTACCCATGGCTCAAAATAACATTACAATTTAAAAGTTAATCTTCTAAATCAATTGTCTTAAACTACTGAAGATAGACACTTTTAGGTTAAATTGAATTTACAAAACAGTAAGAATGGGAGACATGAAGTGAAGGTCACTAAGACCTAAACTGACCAGACCAGCTGTGTCCTCTCAGCTCTAGGCTGAATGATTCTACCTTATTCTCAGGACGTGTGCTTTCATTTTCCACTCCTATTACTACATTTCATATCTATGAAATAGATTTTACATAGAAATAATTACTACAATTTACTGTATTTGTCTCAGGATGGAACTTACTCAGTTCAGGGATAGGCTTAAAGTTATACTAGAAACAACCTGCAGCACAGTTAACAAGAGACAACAAGGGGTACAATAAGTATAATAACAAAGATTTCTGAGAATCATATTTTCCATCCCAACAACTGAAGCTTTTAACCCCCATCTCTACACAGTTTTGCAGTCCACTGGTCTGGTTTGAATTCACTGGTTTTTCTTAGTAATAAAGCTAGCTGCAAGAATGACACAATCCAGACAACTTGATCGTCTTAGGGGCTGGTTTGTCCTCTTTCTCTTGAGTTTGTTGTCAGGTGTTCTTTTTAAGTCTTCAGGAGAACTTGATCACGGGTGCAAATGTATGTAGGTCTCACAAAGTAGAGAAAGGAGCCCCTTTTTCAGCAATTCAGAGTGTAGCATGGTGTGGCTCAGGAGGTGGCAGGGTGTGCCATGACAGAAATCAAAAGTCATGTGCAGGAGACCTTGTAAAAGTCAGAATGGCCATTTTGGGTGGAGGGTCTAAAACCAGCTGAGTTTATTCCTTGGTCTGGGTGAGTCCATTACTGGAATGTAGGACCTGGAAGATAATTCAAAAACTACTCTATGGTAAAGAAGTAAACAGAGGCCCAATCTGGCTTTATCAACATGGACAAAACCAGGGTTGTTCCCAGAGTAAGAGAATGAAACTATTTAGGCTCAGCACCTGAAGCACAGTGGTTATGGTGCTGGCCACATACACCGAAGCTGGCAGGTTCAATCCCAACCCCAGCCAACTAAGCAACAATGACGACTGCAACAGAAAAATAGCTGGGCGTTGTGGTGGGCACCTGTAGTCCCAGCTACTTGGGAGACTGAGGCAAGAGAATCACTTAAGCCCAAGAGTTTGAGGTTGCTGTAAGCTAGGATGCCACGGCACTCTACCTAGGATGACATAGTGAAACTGTGTCTCAAAAAAAAAAGAATGAAACTATTTAGCAGTAACCTACAAATATTCACAAGTTCTGGCTTTTGAGGCTAAGGTTTGCATGATGAGAACTTTAGTATTTTTATTTACAGCCTCAGCACAGTTCTTAAGATAAAACTTAGCTTTAAGAGTCCTTAGAGAACTGATCTGAAGTTCTGGGCAATTTAAGTGAATATTCCTGAAAATCAATTAGGTGTGGGCTGCTTGTGAGGCACTATTGTAGCCATATCACTTACTGGGAAATTTTTATTCAGGTTTTAATTTCTCCTCAGGTATTTGTATAGACCCAGCAGATAGTGTTTAATACTGTACACATTCCTTCCAGTATAGTTAATAGGCAACCCAGCACTGCCTGATTATCTAGGAGAACCTGGGCTAGCATGTTGAGCAATCTTTGTTGAGCCTTAAAGCTTTTCCAGTGTCTTCTCTACCAGTCTTAGAGTCATAGACAAATCTCTGATCACATTTCTTTTAGTATATAGTCTATAGATTGGGACAAGCATATTAGCAAGCTTTCGTGATGTTATTTCTGGGGTAGTCATCCCAAAATATGTTATAGAGACATGTATTTTGGAATAAATTCATTAACTTTTTTTTTTCCCATGTCCACTTTGAAATTAAAAGATTTTATGTATTTAAACTCAATATGTTATCCCAGGACTAAGAAGTAGAAAGAAAAAGTACATTATAGTAAATCTGATACTGTATATAATTTTATACTCTTTGGCGAGTTTCTTAGTCTTATGAATAGATCAGTTTGGTTAAATAGCTATGTATCATTTTATGAGCTGGCATTGCAGACAAAGCAGGCATCTAATATGGGTGGGCCATAGATTTTTATTTTGAACCATATTTTTTTCTCTTTAATTTCCCATTTTATTAAAGACAAATCCTAGCACAATCAACTTATTTGTCAAAATAAACTGTACTTTCAGTATACTGGGTCTAATTATTTGTATAAAGTGTAGTAAGAATAATTGTTAGCTATCTAGGCCTTTCTTTCTTTTAAAATTAGCTTTGCTGGAAGCTTTTATAAGGAATATCAGGTTAGACTTGAAAGCCTCTCAAGTCAAGTCAAGGTTTCCTCTAGGTCATTAGATTCCTATATGTATTGGGTTAATTTAATTGCTCTTTTCTCAAGGTCCCAAAGCAAGTTGGAGTGCCTAGACTTGTCAGAAAGTGACATTTTTTACTGACTACAGATCAAAAAACATTATTGATGAGGTATCTGGGCAGTTTTTTCAATGGGATTTTTTATTGGCCTTATAAAATCAATCTTAGTTTCTTACTACAATCTGAACACCTATGAAAATGCATTTCAGTCAAAGCTTTGGTAAAAATAACCAGTATTTTTCATTGTGTCCTATAAAAGAAAACAGATTTTTATTGAACTGGTGCAAATAACTATATTGTCAGAAATTAAGAATATTTACAAATGGGTTTCAAATTCTGGAGAAATGAGAGAGGAAAATAAATGTTTCAAATTTTGTTTAGAAATATATGCAGGGTGTTCAAAAAAGTTTGTGTGCAATTTAAAATAGTTTAACATAGTAACTTGCACACAAACTTTATGGTCACCCTGTCCATTGCTGCAGGCTATGAATAGCTGAAGAGATGGAAAAAGGTTTTTCTTGACTTCTGGAAAACAGAACATGGAAAGAATCAGTAATGTTTTAAATAATAAGTCATAAAAATCAGCTCAGTCCCACGTAATTAATTTCTGTTCTATTTGAGGTTAGGTTAGCAATTCTCATCGACATGTTAAATTTCTAACAAAATTTATTTTTAGTCTGATGGTAAATAATTTTCAGAGTCATCAGAAATTTGTATTCAAGAGAAATTGTCAGCTTTTTTGTTACTTGCCTTGAAGGATAAACTTTGGACTTATCCAATTTAAAAAATAATTTTCTGAGATGAATCAAAAATTATTATTGATAACATACACTAAGACATATCAATATTTTATAATATTAGAATATTTGTATATATGAAAACATAATCCACAGAAAATTAACCACCATTTCATATTTGACAATATTTTTGTCAACCATTTCATATTTGACAATAGTTTTAACACACTAAGAATAAGCCTAATATGTTTTTTTCAGATTTTCAGTGGTCTTAATATTTCAAAAAGACCAAATTTAGAGTTTTAATTTGGGAAGTTTTGTCAAATATCAAAGGCTTAATAGGGTTACAAGTTAAAAGATTCTAAAGGTTGCTCTTTTCCTTCTCCCTCATGTCTGTCTCTCTCTCTCTGTCTCTCTCTCTCTCTCTATTTCTCTCTCTCTCTCTCTATCTCTCTCTCTCTCTCTCTTTCTCTCTCTCTCTCTCTCTCTTTCTCCCCCCCTTCTCTCCCTTCTCTCTTTCTCCTCTCTTCCCCCATTTCTCTCTCTCTCTCCCCTCCTCCGTAATGCTGCTCTGCAGCTTCCCCCACTAATAAAGACCTTTTGTACAAAAAAAAAAAAAGATTCTAAAGGTCATACAGGAGGTTACATGGATATAAACCTTAACCCTTTTAAAGTTCAGTCTTCTCATTTTTGCATGTTATGAATCTGACAAAGGCTGATAACTAGAATCTACAGAGAACTCAAATTAAACATTAAGAAAAGTTCAAACAACCCTGTCTATAAGCGGGCAAGAGATTTGAACAGAAACTTCTCTGAGGATGACAGACTAATGGCCAACAAACACATGAAAAAAATGCTCGTCATCTTTAATCATCACAGAAATGCATCAAAACACTCTAAGGTATCACCTAACCCTAGCAAGATTAGCCCACATCACAAAGTCCCAAAATACCAGATGCTGGTATGGATGTGGTGAGAACACTTCTACACTGCTGGTGGGATTGCAAACTAAGACAGCCTTTTTGGAAAGAACTATAGAGAATGATCTAAAAGTAGATCTTCCATTTGACCCTGCAATCCCATTACTAGTTATCTACCCAGAAGAACAAAACTCATTTCCCACAAAGACATTTACACTAGCATGGTTACTGTGGCTCAATTCATAATTGCCAAGTCATGGAAGCAATCTAAGTGCCCATCAACATATGAATGGATCAACAAACTGCAGCATATATATACCATGGAATATTATTCAGCCATTAAAAAAAGAGACTTTACATCTTTTACATTTACCTGGATGGAGTTGAAATATGTTCTTCTTAGTAAAAGTATCTCAAGAATGGAGAAATAAATATCCAATGTACTCAATACTAATATGAAATCAAGCAAGTATTTTATTACTTAAAAACAGAAAAGAACTCAATGTTTATAAGAACAATAAAACACTATTACATGTTCATAAGAATAATAAAACACTATTACAGTCCAGTTTAGAGGTAGAGTGAAGTGGGAAGGGAGAGAGGGAAGGACATATGGCTGAAGGAGGGAGGAAGTTATGTGGGATCTCACCTACTGTGCACATTGTGAGGGTATATAACATGCCCCCTGGGTGAGGGACTCTTCCACAAATGGAAATTTAATCTGTAAGTGAGAACAATATGGCCTGAATACCTTAATTCAGGTACCTTCATATTAATTTGAATAAAGTTAAAATAAAAAATAAATAAAGTTCAGCCTTCTCTAGTTAGCCAAAACCATACTACAGACAACACAGAAATTATTTCTTTTAGACTAGTTACTGAAAAGGTTTAAAAAAAAAAAAAAACTTCCTGTGGTATAATTTTTTAATTAAAGGGAAATAGGGAACTAAATTTTATAAATCATAGTCATCTGGATCACATGCAAATTCCTTCACAAATTTCCTTCTATGAATTCTAGTTAACCTGTACAGACAATCTACAAACATGTTGAATTTTCTGTTTTGGCTTTCCTTACATAAATCGTCATTCTGTTTCAGGACAAAATTTACCACACAAGATTCTTTCTTACACAAGGCTATTTTCCTTTCTGTTTAACCTTTTTTGCCCCCCAAAATGACTTTTCACAAAACAGGATCACAGTTTATTACAAAGTTAATTATTCTCTTGGCCAACTGATAATTAGAAGATTTAAAAGGCAAAAATCTTATTTTTTGATAAAGATTCAGTTTCCCAAACAATCTTAACAGCTAAGTATTGCACTTTACAATCACTCAAACATTTTATGAAACATAACATGACTTTAAGGTTTTAAGTTATTGAAAAGTATTCTGAAACTACAATGTAGGCACCATCCCTGATGTCTTTCCTAATCCTCCTAAGTCTCACATAGTCACATGGCATTAAAGATGGCTGCAAAGACCTAGTTGTATCCTTAATTCATTTGCCAAGACAGGAAGCAGGAAGACTGGAGGGTTCAGTTTCTCCCAGAATAGCCAAGGGGCAAAGTTGGAGCAGGGAAAGGGCCATGTGGGCTAGACCGTGCCTCGTAGCTGTTGTCCTAGGCAAGGAAAACATGTCCCTAGGCCTCATCATAGCCACCTATTTGACCTCAGAATTCAGAGGTTCAAAATCAAGAACACAGCTCACAGTCAAATCCAGCAAAATTTAGAAATATTACAGAAGTGGCAGTTCTATAATCTTTAACATCTGAACTTTAAAAATAGTTTTAAAACTAGTTTTATTTATCAAAGAATACCAATCACCTGAACAAAACGGCATTTGAGTTATTTTCTGTTTTCAAATAATAAAATACTTGATGTAAGTGCTTACCTTTTTTTCTTTGTTAAGCCAATTAATTAGAACTCTTTGCACATTTTGATAGTGAAATGTCATAGCACATGACACACAAGCAGACAGACACACAGACAGAAGCAGAATTTATATTTGTTAACTTTAAACATTTTTATTCAAACTATTAATCTTTTAATTACCTAAATTATTTATTTTAGCAGTTTATCTAGGTTTTAGTTATCATTTTAAGTTATTTTTATGTTAACCATTTTTAAACACTACAAATTAGATATATACATATAATTTCAATTATTGCTTTTAAACTCAAAAATTCTACCGAGAAAAAGAACAAATATAAGTATTTTAACCAAACTTGTTATTTTAAACAATGTAACATCATTATAATAATTCAAGGATCCACTTAAAGGCCATTTTCTTCCAGAGTCAAGATGGTATATCAGCCTGGCCATGTTACAGTAAAATTTCTTTGCCTTTTTAGTCACAGGCAGGTACCCATGCTGAGACCAATTAGACAGAATATGCCCCAATGGGCTGTCATTTGGGATTGAGACCTGAGCTCCCATAATGCAGACTAGATACAGAAACACCAGATTTCTCAAGAACAAAACCAGAACTGATGAGAACTAAAGTTCTCAGTGCACAACCAGAATAAAGCAGGTGGACCTCAGTGATTAACAACAGCAAGTGCATGAAAGCAGAGTCCAAAGACTCCCAGGAGAAATCTTGGCAGCCTGGCTTGAAGTGTGTGAGCACTGCACTCCTGGGCTGGCCTGTCCAGGTGACCACTATGTTTCCCCAGCAGCACTTAACAGAGCAGTCTAGGGGTCCCTTCGTGGTCACCAGAAATGTTATTGGATGAAGAGGATCTGGCTGCCTGTCACTGTCAGCCAATACAGACAGGGATGGGTCCACCAAACTATGGAGAGAGAGGCCTCTCCAAAACTGTTCTCTTCTTCTAGTTTTAAACCACAGTTTTATACATAAAAGTTCAAAGTAAAAATCATGTTAATCTTTATCTTAATAATGGTTGTCATAACCCATGACCCATAATAAACAACAATCATTATTACGCATGCCCCAAATAACATTCCAATTTAAAAGTTAATCATCTAAATCAATTGCCCTAAACTACTCTAGACATACACTCTTAGGTTAAAATGGAATTTACAAAACAGTAAGGATAGGAGATGTGAGGTGAAGGTCACATAGGACCTAAATTGACTAGATCATCTGTGTCATCTCAGCCCTAGCCTGAATGACTCCATCTTATTCACCGAATGGGGTTTCAGTTGCAGAGAGCATCTGGTCCTCAAAAACCTCCAGGATACAGATGTGGCTTCCCTTTCTATCTTTCTTTAGTACACACACTGAACCCGATCTTACATTAGCTGTCTGGTACCCACACTTCCTCTCCTAGACTGTTTTTCCCCCCTAGAGTCCTTCTTTCCCAGGCCCATATCCACCTATTGACTTTCAAGACCTAAAGCAAATGTCAACTCCTCCATAAAGCCTTCCCTAATCTTCACTTTGGTCAAAATCTGTCTCTCTTCCCCCCTTCTGAACCTTGTTGGCAATATTACAATTTTATTAAATGTCCTTGTGGTTTAGAACCCAGCTCTGAAACCAGACTACCTAGGTTTAGATTCCGGCTGCCACTTACTACCTTGAGCAGGTTTCTACAAGTTATTGAACCTTTCTGTTCCTGGTCTGTAAAGTACAGATAATATTAAATAGCATTTCCCTCTGATTTGTGGAAATTGTATGAGTTAATAGTATAAAGTGCAACTAAATACTTTATACTATTAACTCACACAAAGCACTTGGAAATGTTAACTGTTGTTATCCTTGCCCATCTGCCACACCCTTTGTAGATGGTAAGCTTCTTTTGGCTGGGGATCTAACCCTAGATAAGTCTCCCTCAGTTTCTAGTGCTTACTATGTATTCAACAAATGGTGGAAGAAGGATTCAATTCTCCTGGTGTTTCAGAAGAAAACAATATCACAGCTTCTATTCAACAGATAACACTATAAATCTCAAAATGAATTTTCCATCCACAGTAATAAATACAAGCCAAAGAACTTTGTACAACATCTGTCAACCTTTTATAACATCTGCTCCTTTTCGGAGATGTTGCCTCAGATTTTGAAGGTAGCTCCCCACAGTGTTTCACGAACACTTTCCTCTAAGTATTGCACCATGTTCAATGATGAAGGCCAAATGACAATGAACTTTTAGCGCTTCCAAAAGCACAGGCAGCAGAGGGCAACTGCTGAGAGGGGTGTTCTATAGCCTGCTCTTCCCAGAATTTGGTTAAAAGTGTGATCTTTAGAACATTGGCCAACAGCATCATGGTCACTTTCTACGTCATTCCCAGGGGGAAAAACAACCCTAGGTTACCTAAATGCTATCAACTTGGCTAAGACCAAATAAATATTTATTGACAACCTAAGCAGGTTCATAATTAAATTGATGCTGTTAGAGATAAAGAAAGTGCCGTATGCAGTTTTTCTTTGTGTCCCCACAATATCTATTCTGAATTTTAGAAAGGGAAGTTACTGGGCCTGGGGAGAGAAGACTATATATTATGTAGGGTCGGTGTCTCAAACTTGTCCCTGGGAAATGACAGGCTCTTGGAGATTATTCTAAGGTCAATACCGTTCTGTCTTGAGCCCTTGGGCTGCCCCTCTAAGTAAAATGCCAATCTCAAAATAAACAAGATGCTTTCCAGGTCATTGCTAATTTTAACACTTTGACTTAGAATTGACTCAACACTGCCTTTTGCTGGATGGATAAGCAAAAGACTCAAGAGCTGAACACTGCCCAGACAAGCAGGCAGCCAGATGAAGTGAGTATCCAGGGAAAGGGCTGTATTGTCAGAAGAGAAAGGGGCTGGCATTCTCACATATCTCCT
Organism: Arctocebus calabarensis; assembly: GCA_963573935.1. Classification (NCBI taxonomy): domain Eukaryota; kingdom Metazoa; phylum Chordata; class Mammalia; order Primates; family Lorisidae; genus Arctocebus; species Arctocebus calabarensis. Next base: position 75,578 of record CAUYON010034239.1, read on the forward strand.
TGCTTCCTTATAACTCTCTTCAAGCATCCTTCCTAGCATCTTCTGCCTCCTTCCTCTCCCTTCTTAAAAAAAAAAAAAATGGAAAAGATGAACTGAGACTATACATGGCAACAGCATCATCTGGAATAAATTCCTTTGGAATATACTCTCTTGGAAATCTGAAGCCTTCAGGGCTGGGCAGGCAAGAATGACAGTGGGCACTACAGGGAACTCTAGGCAAACCCACACCTGCTTGTCTTACTCAGCCATGTCCTTGAATATCCAGAAGGTCTAAACTTAGGAACAAGTCAAGGGAGAGAAGAGTTTATCAACCCTTTGCACTCAAGCACAAAGAGCTTCAGAATAGTTATATTTGGGGTTGCGCTGTCACTAAAGGTGGAGTATTATTCAGAAACTGAGTTGAGTGCTGAACAAATATTTCTTTACAAACCAAAGCTGTATGAGATCTGTGAGTCACCATGTGGCTAAATAATGGGCAATAAAATAAGCATTGATCTCCTAAGGTGGTGCTGCTGTTAGGGAAGTGAGCCTTTATCAACCTCTTCCCTCAGATTAACTGCTTGCTTTCTGGGTGTGCATTGGTGGAATCATATCTTCTCACTTCTCTTCTCTCTATTTTCTCCCTCTCTTCCTTCTGTGTGACAACTCTCCCAACCCACTAAGCAAGAGTGTCTTTCTGCTTCCTGCCTCATAGAAGAGCATGTTCAGGCTCGGCGCCTGTGGCTCAGCGGGCTAAGGTGCCAGCCACGTACGCCTGAGCTGGCGGGTTCGAATCCAGCCTGGGCCCGCCAAACAACAATGACAGCTACAACCAAAAAATGGCCAGGCGTTGTGGCGGGTGCCTGAGGTCCCAGCTTCTTGGGAGGCGGAGGCAGGAGACTCGCTTGAGCCCAGGAATTGGAGGTTGCTGT
>CAUYON010034240.1:0-11443 GCA_963573935.1 Arctocebus calabarensis
TTACAGATTCATGGTTTGATAAATTTGTTGTATTCAAAAACTTGAAATGTAGGACGCCATTAAGTGTCTGTTTATATTTTTGGAATATTTGTATTACTTACAATTAATAAAAGTGGGTTTAAGAAACCTATCCAGGAATGAGAACCGCCTCCTGACTGCTGCTGTTTACTTGCTCACTTCGCGGGCACTGCCCTTCTTCCCTTCTGACCCCTTGGGTCAAGTAAAGCTGGAGAGCCCAGGCTGAGCAGGCTTGCACATCCAGCTGGGGGACCAGCTGCAGATTCCGCACTGAGCTTCTGCTCAAGGTTACATACGGTGAGTGGCGTGTCCAACTCCATTGCCATCCGGGTGCTTATCAAGCATAAGCTTGTATTGACTTCTGGGCAAGAACCAGAAGCGCTAAGGGATTAGAGTCTTGATTCTTCTGTGCTTCACCCATCCTTCAAAACCAAAAGCCCTAAATTCAGAGCCCAGCATAGTTCTTGGCACATAGTAGGCACTCACATATTGATTGTATTGATGTCTGACTCTTGTAGACCTTCAAAGAGTGAAACAGCATGGCCTGGTAACACTCTCCTGGCTCTTCTCCTAGACTTCCCCTCCCTCTGAGAAATGCCCAGAAGCTTCTCAGAGAGGTTCCTGCCAGCCTGGACATCCCAGGCACTCAGAGCAGCTCCAGCCTCTGCCTCCTGTCATCAGCATAATGCATCCATATCTACAATATGGCAAATTTCATATCCTCCCACCCTCTTTCCTGCATTATTGATGGGCTGTGCACTTTTAAAAAATCAATTAGATCAGGGCGTGGAGCTGGAGTTAAAAGAGAAAAGAAGTCTTTAAAACTCCTCTTGTTTTTGCTGTTTTGAATAGGAACAGATAAAGCTTTCCTTCTGGTTTGAATAAGTCAAGCCCAGTGCTAGGGAGGCTGTGATTGGCCAGGACCAGGAAAATGCAGTTAAGATGCAAACACAAGCAAATATAATATGACCCGATATCTGTGCGGCCATCACTAAGCCACAGCAGCAGGGTCTGGAGCCTCTGCTTTGGGGCAGTTTTTCATCCTGGGGCCGCCTGCTTGCCGCAACTGGGAAGACCGTGAGCAAGAAGACAAGGTAAGGTCTCTGAGTTGGGGGCATGTCAGCTGGGCCTCGTTGCTACTGAATGAGGAAGAAATTAAAAGCAAGAGGATCCTGGAACTCCCCTGGCTTTGTCTTCTGGGATGAGGCTTTTAAAGGGTTGAACCCTGAGTCTGTGAGCAGTTTTGCAAACTTCCTACTGAGAAGTAGATGGGCTCATCTCAGAGACAACTGAGCAGATAGGACACATTTTGAAATCTGGAAAAGACGGAACAGACCGCTTTCACCTATTCCTAAAGATGAGATGCAGGGCAAGGTGGAAGTTAAACCCACCTCCCTCTGCTTGGTGTCCATAAGGGCATCTGTGTGAGAACTGAAGGCCACTGGCTTTTCCCTTGGAATTTCAGAGCAGATCCACTCCAGGGGGTTCTGAGTCCTCTCAAAGGGTACTGAATTAATGAATCCGGACTTAGGGAGGAGAGAGAGAGAGTTTTGGGGGACTTGGATGTCAGGATTAAGTTTTCCGGGAGGCCCAGTGTGGCAGGAAGTCCCTTCCAGGGCATATCGTCTCTTGCCCAGTAAGCTCCTTCCAGAGTCCTAATTTCCTGCTAGGAAATAGGATGGCTTTCAGCCTCTGAGGTTCACAGTTCTAGTTAAGGCCAGTTGGTTGGGCTTTTCCAAGGTTCACTCTTACACTTCTCTATCTCTACAAAATGAATTCACTGAACCTTGTCCCCTTCCCTAGTTGGATTATGGCGTTTCTTTTAATGTCTGAAATTTCGGCTCTAAAGAAAACCCGAACAAACATTTCCTGGCAATACTGAGCAGCAAGGGTGGGGCGGCGCAAGTTACCAAATTAAATCCTCAAACACTGGCTGCTCCGCCTCACTGCCCTGCCTTAGTCCTGCTCTAGCAGGAGACAAAGGGAGTTTGCTTTTTGCTTTTTAGCCAAAGTCCATACTAGATAATGGCACTCAGTCTCCAAACCTGGCTTCATCCATCAAGGCTCCAGAAAAGAATGGTCAGACACGCCCGTTTTGAGCAGCACAATGTGCCTCCCAACAGCAAAGCGCCACGCCGTTCCTCCTGGGTGCTTGTTTTTTATCCTGTGCAAACCCATCGATCCTATCATTTTTCCTTTGCCTCTTGGGAGAAAATAATCTAGCATTCATTAGTTACGCTCAGATTGTAAGCTCCTTGAGAGCAGGAAGAAGGCTGGCGTTTTAATGATACGAAGCCTCTACGTGACCTCGTCCCTGCCGAAGTTGTTCAAAGGCACAGACAACACAGTCCACACGAACCTCTTCGCCACTTCCTCCCTCTCTCCACCCTGCCTTGCTCCATCCTTCACGAATTTGCATGTCATCCTTGCGCAGGGGCCATGCTAATCTTCTCTGTATCGTTCCAATTTTAGTATATGTGCTGCCGAAGCGAGCACGCCTTGCTCCATCCTGAGGGAACTGGAGGCCTCTAAGTTCTCTGAGGGTGACGCTTCTGCAGGCAAGGGTCTGTGTAGGGTGGCCGAGGAGGCCACCTGCCCGGGGCCAGACCAGGCCGCACCCGCCGTCCACCCTGTGTACTTTGCTTGTTTGTCCCAGCCCAGTGCTGCCATTCTACTTTCCCTTTGCTTCTGGAAGGCACAGGGAATATATTAGTCATATGACCAAAGTAGGAAGGGTTGGATTTTAGGAGGGTTTACTTTGAAAAATAATAATAGTAAAAGGTAAAAAAAAAAAAAAAAAAAAGGTCCAAGAGCGGACGCAGGGAGTGTGGGAAGAGTCGGGAGAGTGAGAGTCAGAGAAGGCAGCTCAGCTCGGAAACACGTTTTTGACCAGCTTTTCAGTCCACTGAAATTTAGAGAGGTTGAGGATGGGTTAGGCCAGAAGCCCAGTTTTTAGGATCAGACAGGGGTTTCACTGTCAGGTGTGACCTTGAGTGTGTCACTTACCTCTGTAAGTCCCAACTTCACTGCAGCGGAAGTTGAGAATTAACTGAGGTAACATATGCAGACTGAACCAACACAGGGCCTGACACACTCGCCGCCCCTGTGGTTAATGACGGTGCTGGTAGCAGAGCTCTCTCCTCAAGGGGACGGGAAGGTGGGAAAGGGAACTTGTGAAAAGGTGCAGGGGTGCTCCAGGGACACAGCAGGATGGCTGACAGGAGATGGGGAAGTGACTTAGAGGACAAACTGGGCTGACGCCTCTGCGGAAGGCATTCCCTTCCCTCCTCTCTGTGACATTTCAGCCCTAGAAGGACAGCACCATGTCTCTGAGCAGCGCCTTCAGAGCCGTGGGCAACGAGCCCGGGATCATCACCTGGAGAATAGAGGTGAGCGGCTGCAGGCACACCTTCCTCCCACCGAGGGATCTGGCAGTGGAGTCTGGCTGACCAGGGCGGCTAGATACCAGGCCTCCAATGGTCCTTACATGGCCTGTGGCTAACAGCAGTGAGAATGAGCATCCAAGTGCATGTTTTCCCATCTTTGACCCCTCCCAGGTGCTCAAAGCAGGTGGGTGGCAAGCCCTACTCTCCTAGTCCCGGGAGAGTAGGGCCCCCAGCGAAAATAAGCTTGTCCTTCCTCCAGCCATCTGCTGGGTGACTGCACTTCCCAGTAAATGCCCTGGAAAGGTAGGTGGGACCCACCCAGGTGACCCCTGGCTGCTCCCATCAGAGAATGGAACGTGTCTTCTACAGGACACTGCTCATCCCTTCACCTGGGCTTGAGCCCCTCCGGGTCTCTGCCGTTGAGCTTCAGCAATCCACCACTGGGAGCCATGCTGGCCTGGGAGCTCCACCGCTGTTATGAGGACAGACCCCCACCACTATCGTGCTCTGACCCCAATCAGAGAGTAACACCCAGAGGGGTCACCTGACTTTGTCACCCTGAGAAGGGAGGGGAAGCTGAGCTCTCTAGCAAGCCTCCCAGAGACTGAGAGATCCAGCTTACTGCCATTGTTTTAAGACTCCCGATTTATAGCCGGGCATTGTGGCGGGCACCTGTAGTCCCAGCTCCTTGGGAGGCTGAGGCAAGAGAATCGCCTAAGCCCAGGAATTGGGGGTTGCTGTGAGCTGTGCCGCCACAGCACTCTACCCAGGGCAATAAAGTGAGACTCTGTCTCAAAAAAAAAAAGACTCCCAATTTAAGCCAGACATTGTGGAAGGCACCTGTAGTCCCAGCTACTTGGGAGGCTGAGGTAAGAGAATTGCTTCAGCTGAAGAGTTTGAGGTTGCTGTGAGCTGTGACACCACAGCACTCTACCCAGGGTGACAGCTTGAGGCTCTGTCTCAAAAAAAAAAAAAGACTCCCGATTTATTTCAAAACTAATACATACTAAAAAAGAGGTGCAAACATTGTGGTATATTTGACATTTTTACACTTAAAACAGTCATTTTACAGAGAACCCACACAGGTGTGGCCGCAGGTCTCCCCCAAGCGGAGAAGGGGGCAGAAATCTACAGATGAGGCTGTGAAGGGCCCTCCTAGAACAGGCTGTCCCTGCAGTGACAAAGCAGAGCCCTGACTCAGGCTCCAAAGATGAGACTGGCGCGGAACCCCAGGCTGCTGGTGCTCTCCCACCTCGACCCCTAGGCCCCCGGAATCGTGCTCTTTCCCATACAGGCCCTGACCAGCCCCGGTGGTCAGACTTGGGAGCACAGTGGGGAAGGCTCAAGGTTTTACCTGGAAGTTTATGTCACACTTTTTTCCCTGCAAAGGGCTGAAGTGGCTCACACTCCCCACCAGGGAGGAAGTGGGGAGGACAGGGCCAGGGAGACCAGGATAGGGACCCAGATTCAGATGCAGGGTGATGCAGGCAGAACTCACAGACGCCAGAGGGGGCTGCATCACTCTTACAGCCCTGTCAGGCCACTGGGAACAACTCTTTACCTCTTCCCTGACACGTGCCACAGGACAGACGGGAGGGGGCTCCTGTGGGAGGGAGGAAGGCGGGAATGCAGCCCGTACACACCCTTTGTCCTTCCAGAAAATGGAGCTGGCACTGGTGCCTCTGAGTGCTCACGGCAACTTCTACGAGGGGGACTGCTACATCGTCCTCTCGGTGAGCATGCTCCTCCCCACTCCTGGGAGCTTCTCTCCTGGGAACCAGTTCTTGGGCTCTACTGGGAAATGTGCTGGTGAGGGAAAGTAATCGGGTCCCTGCTATCCGTCTCAATTATCCCAGTTTGACTGTCACAGGCCATCATTAGGTCTGGGTTTTAATTTTGCATCTGAGAGTGGGGATAAGGGCCTCAGTGGGAACCTGGAGCCTCCCACAAACAGCACTTCTGCCCCGGGTACCCAGGCCCCACACTGCAGTGGGGTGGGGAGGAAGGCCAGTAGACATGACCTGTCTCCAGCCTCTGTGCTCCTTCTCATGGAGAAGCCTGCTGGGCACAGCGCAGATGCACAGGTCAGCACTGCGCCCTGGAGCATGTGCAGGAGCTCGGGGCCTGAGAAGCAGGCCTGCCACCCAGCCGCAAGCCCCACTGGTCTCCGTCTACTCAGGGGAAAAGCTGCTAACTTTCCCTGACTGTGGGGAGGAACTCAGGCTGCCAAAGCTTGAGCCAGATCATAGGTCTACACAGGGGCCGGGGCAGCTCCGCTACCCACTGCAGGAAGAGAGGGGCCTAGCCCGATGAGGATAGGGCACAAGCCACTGTGTGCTGCATTCTTTCCAGGCCAGAGGGGCAGCAGCCAAGGGGCAGGGGGCTGACCCCTGACCTGTTCTCTCTGGCTGCACACCAGACCCGGAGAGCGGGCAGTATCCTTTCTCAGGACATCCACTTCTGGATCGGGAAGGACTCCTCCCAGGATGAGCAGAGCTGTGCAGCCATCTACACCACGCAGCTGGATGACTACCTGGGAGGCAGCCCAGTGCAGCACCGAGAGGTCCAGTACCATGAGTCTGACACCTTCCGAGGCTACTTCAGACAGGGCATCGTGTGAGTAGCTGTCACAGAGCAGGCCAGAAACCACCATTTACGGAGGAGGAGACACAAAAGGCCCAGAGCATATGGGGAAAGTAATCAGAGGGATGCAATCAAAGCAAAGACGTTGGCTCAGCGCCTGTAGCTCAAGTGGCTAAGGCGCCAGCCACATACACCAGAGCTTGCGGGTTCCAATCCAGCCCGGGTCCGCCAAATAACAATGACAATTACAACCAAAAAATAGCCGGGCGTTGTAGTGTGTGCCTGTAGTCCCAGCAAATTGGAAGACTGAGGCAAGAGAATCACTGAAGCCCAGGAGTTGGAGGTTGCTGTGAGCTGTGACGCCACAGCACTCTACCCAGGGAGACAGCTTGAGGCTCTGTCTCAAAACAAACAAACAAAAAAAGGCAAAGACGTCACCTCTCCCTACTAGAGCAGCACACGTTAGGGGCCGGGTAAGTGCCAGGTGTCACTGAGGCTGTGGGGAGTGCCCTCTGGTGGGAGTGTCAACCAGCACAGCAATCTGGAGAGTAGTGGCTGCCTATACAACTCACAGAAATCCTCACATACCCAGCTCCACGAGGGCCCTGGATGTTCATGGCAGTGCCTGTAGTGGGGATGAGAAGCTGCAGGTGGCGTTGGTGCCCATCACAGGCAGGCTGGCCCTGCACACCGAAGAGCGTTATGTGGCCGCCAGAAGCAGCAGGTCAGATACACACATAACACACAGACAGGCCTCACACACACAGGGTGTGGCAAACAAAGTGGGAAGAAGACTGAGAAACAGAACAGAAAACCAAGTTTTAAAAATACATGCATACTTGGGCGGCACCTGTGGCTCAAGGAGTAGGGCACCGGCCCAGCTCCATAGAGGTTGGTGGGTTCAAGCCCGGCCCCAGTCAAAACTGCAAAAAAGAAAAATACATGCACACAAAACAACAGGATACGTGTTATCAGAATGAAAATGAAAGAGAGACTTTAAACTGTTAGGGGCAGACGAGAAATCGGAGTGATGTGGGCAGGTAACAGGGAATGCAGACACTTACAAACACAAAAGGGGCTTGCAAAGGCCAGTGAGAAGTTCAAATCAAACTGAGAAGTTTAAATCAAAACTTGATGCTTAAGATTGTATACAAAAAGAGGAATTCCAATGAACTTGAGAATTCGGGGGCTGAGCAAAGCCAGCTTCTTGCAGGGCAGTAGTCATCCCGACTGAGGACCTGCCGGACACAGTACCCCGCAGTGAGCCACCAGGGAGCCCAAGGACAGAGCCCTCTGCTCCAGGTTACCGTCAGCATTCCCTTCAGATGTGGGACACCTGGCTTGGAGGCTGGGTTGGGGCGAGCGCAGGGCAGGAGAGTTGACTCCTGGGGCAGTGGCTCACAGTGTCGTTAATGCTTCTGCTGCTGCCCAACTTGTGCCCCTCTCCTGGGGGCACAGTGATGTTCAGGAGGTTCCTAGAACAAAGCAAGCCCTCCATGCTGCAGTCTACCGCTGAGGTTTCCTCTGCCTGGAGCACTTTTTGTCAGACTATGGGTTCCTTTTGTTTGTTTGTTTGTTTTTTGTTTTAAGACAGAGTCTCTATTTCTATTTTTTTAATTAAATCATAACTGTGTACATTAATACCCAGTCTCAAGCTGTCGTCCTGTACCATGGCGTCATAGCAACTTCCAACTTGAGCTCAAGTAATCCTCTTGCCTCCGTTTTCCTTTTGTTCTTTTCTTTTTCTTTCTTTCCTTTTTTTTTGGAGACAGTCTCACTATGTTACCCTTTGGTAGAGTGCCATGTAGACAGCTCACAACAACATCAAAATCTTGGGCTTAGGCGATTCTCTTGCCTCAGTCTCCCAAGTAGCTGGGACTACAGGTGCCCACCACAACACCCGGCTATTTTTTGGTTGTTGTTGTCAGTGTTGTTTGCCTGGCCCAGGCTGGGTTCAAACCCACCATGCCCCAGTGCACCCTAACCACTGAGCTACTGGTGCCGAGTCTGTTTTTCTATTTTTAGTAGAGATGGGGTCTCGCTCTTGCTGGGGCTGGTCTTGAGCTCCTGAGCTCAAGCAATCCACCTGCCTCCACCTCACAGAGCGCCGGGATTGCAGGCATGAGCCACCACACCCAGCTATGGGTTCCTTTTCCTCATACTATCTTGCTCAAATGTCCCTTGTGGAAAGAAGACTGCCCTGACCTCTCTTCCAGAAGGTCAGCTGCCAAGGCTACTTGTGGGACAGAAGCTACCACCACCTGCATTTCCCTTGCTGACTTACCGTTGGCACCACACTGGCAGAGGCTGCGTCTAGGCAATCTCAACTGTCTCCGGGGAACCCAGCACAGCAGCACTCAGTAAATAACTGAATGAATGTTCCCGCAGCTACAAGAAGGGAGGCGTGGCCTCTGGGATGAAGCACGTGGAGACCAACACCTACGAGGTGAAGAGGTTGCTACATGTGAAGGGGAGGAGAAACATCAGGGCCACCGAGGTAAGTCCTACCCACTGCTGTCCCAGGCTCAGGACGTCTCACCTGGCCCTTAAGAATCCCTCCTGGAACTGTATCCATTCATTGATACATTCATTCACCTTGCCCCTGGTGGAAGGGACTGTATTCATTTGTTTCCTGGCCAAGGAACCCATACACCTATATATGCCCTGAGACTAAAGGCCTAAAGGAGGAGATGGGGAAAGACTGGGAGAGAAACGGAGAGAGCTTCTCTCTCCCCACCAGAATTTTCTCCCTCTAACAGGTGCCTTAATGTTTTCTGTATTGTTTTCTGTGAATAAATTCTGCCTTAAAAATAAATAAATAAATAAATAAATAAATAAATAAATAAATAAATAAATATCATTTTCCTATGGCAAAAAAAAAAATAAATAAATAAAATGGAATAAAAATGAACCATGCAAAAAACATTATAAACTGCTATACCAATGTGATTTATTAACATTAGTACATATGGCAGAGTTGAGCTACATTTAAAGAAAAGAAATGCAAAGAACAAATTTTAATCGGTGTGTACGCTTACGTCTTCTAAAATTTCCCTATATCGTTTTTTAAAAAATCAGGCCAATCTGCTAGCAAATAATCTCTGTAACTAGGAGCTTTATCATCCACGGGCTCTAATATTTTTAAAACACTCCAGGGCTCAACTTGAATCGAGAAACTAGGCAACCACAATTTTTATTATGCAGGTTGTTCTGGACAACCATTATCAGATCGAATGTTTATACTTGGGGTGGAGTCTCTTCATCCAATATGCGCATGAAAATTACAACATTTGATAGCTGCTGGAAGGAAAATTGCTATTCTGGAAAAGCAGGAATTACTCTGCCTAAGAATTGAAAACAACTGTTCATTTTAGTTCAGAAACTTTCACTAAACTGTTAGTAAGTGAATAGCATTATAGCAGGTTCCTTAAAGGCTGCAAAGTCAATGGGGTTCCTGTTTTTATTTTGAGAGAGGACAGGTATTTAAATACATAAATAGGGCTCAGCACCCATTGCACAATGATTATGACGCCAGTCACATACTCCGAGACTGGGGGATGCGAACCTGGTCTGGCCTTGGTAGACCACAATGACAACTGCAACAAAAAATGGCTAGGCGTTGGGGCGGGTGCCTGTCGTCCCAACTACTTGGAAGGCTGAGGCAAGAGAATCACTTGAGCCCAGGAATTTGAGGTTGCTGTGAGCTATGATGCAATAGCACTCTACAGAGGCTGACACAGTGAAACTCTGTCTCAAAAACCCCCCCAAAATACATAAATATAAGTACATTGATACAAAATCATCATCAATGAGTCCAGTTTGATATTTACTCAACACTTTATAAAATAATAAAGATCACTCAGTAGCAACATGAATTACCTTTAAGTTATCTAGAACTTTCAGTTAACCCAGGAGGCCCCAAGTACATACTCAGTATTAACATCAAGGCACTGATAAAGTTTCTGGTTAATCAGTTAACAAACATCAAAATTCAAGAACTCTAGTAATTAAGTCTAGCTAGAGTTAACGTGTTTATGGAGGGTGAGAGCTGATAAAGCTACACAGGTGGGTAAGAGCCAGATGTAAAGGGCCTTATGTTGAAGGCATTCTCTGCACTCTTTAGGTGACAGAACTTTCTTTTCCAGGAGATAACCTTTCTTCACGTGGGTGAGGAAATCAGAGTGACTCTGTCACTTCTATCTCTCACCCAAACACAAGGGCAGGCCCATGACCTAGGCCTGAGCAACCATGTCGATTAGGACGGGCAAGCAGCGACCCAGCCCAAGCTAATCAGGGCCTTGCTCTGGACTTTTCTGTTACAGATGCTGAGAAAGGAAATTTTTCTTCAGAGGAGTTGTTCCATTGTCACCGCAGCAGTGCTGGTGGGGTGGGGGAAGGGAGGCAGTCAGCACCACCTTGATACCAGCGGAGACAATGTGAAAAACAAAGCAAGACAGAGAGAGCCCTGATGTCACCCTTTGTCACCAAATGAAACCAGCTATGCCCTAGCACTTTAGAGTTACGCTAGCTAATAAATCTCATTTATTGTTTAGGTTAGTTTGAATTGTTTTTTGTTGTTCACAACCAAATTGATTTTAACTAAAATTTGTGTTATCATTGTAGATAATTTTATATCATGACATTAATACCAAATGTACTTTGCAAGTATTACATATCTGTATTAGGTATGTGTGTATACACACATATACATTTAGACATCGATTCTGTGCATTTGTATGTATTTGTGTGTCTATCATCTATCTTCCAGCTCATCCAGGCTGAAATACTGTGCCCAATTACCCTTATCTAAACTTTGTTGCAATTTCAACCTCACTTTTGACAAGGAATAGTCTCTTTCCCTGTATTTTATATGCAAAATAAATTTTTATTAATATTCCAAATAATGAAGATTCTTTAAGAGTGAATTTGGTAAAATGGGCTGGGTTTAGGGATATGAATAAAACCTGTGGGTACTGAGTGATTGTTTACTATACCCCTGTGGAAGGCAGGCTCAGGGGGCCTCCCTCCACACACCCATGCCTTCATTATGGCCAACTCCAGTGCTTCTGCAGCTTCTAATTTGAAATGAATATCTAAATTCTGAAATTGACTATCCAGTACTCTATTTACATTAGAGAACACAGCAATCTTAAGCCTTGCTTCATAATTGGTCATAATTTTATGATGCAGCAAAATAAGTCATGTCTGAAGTAAATGTTCTAATTATAAATGGTGCTGCTTTTTTAATCAAAATCCATTTTAATGGAGAATCATTTCTAATACTCTTACTGGTAAAAACATATTCCAAAAAAAGAAAAAATAATTTCTACTTTTTCTTTTCCTGGCTGAATGAGACTTCTGAAAGCAAATTCTCATCTATAAGGCATGGATTTTATTTTTATTATTATTATTTTTTGTTGTTGAGGATTCATTGAGGGTACAAGAAACCATGTTAC
>CAUYON010034242.1:0-22379 GCA_963573935.1 Arctocebus calabarensis
CGCCTGTAGTCCCAGCTACTTGGGAGGCAGAGGCAGGAGACTTGCTTGAGCCCAGGAATTGGAGGTTGCTGTGAGCTGTGATGCTACAGCACTCTATCCAGGGTGACAGCTTGAGGCTCTGTCTCAAAAAAAAAAAAAAAAAAAAAGCATTGCACTCTCATAATCCCATTACTCCATTTCAAGTAATAATTATTAATTTTTTGCCCAGGACACATTCGGCAATGTCTAAAGACATTTTTAAGTTTGTGACAAGAAGTGTATTACTGTTATCTTGTGGGTACAGGCCAGGAATGACTAGGTCAGCAGTCCACAACAAAGAGCTTGCGAAAGTGGTACCTACCTGTGATCCCTGCTATTTGGAAGGCTGAGGTGGGGAGGATTGCTTGAGCCAAAGAGTTCAAGACCAGCCTGGGAAATACAATGAGATTCCCACTTCAATAATTAAAAAAAGGGCCAAGCTCAGTGGCTCACACCTGTTATCCTAGCAATCCCTAGATTGCTGAGCTCGGGCGTTTGAAACCAGCTGAGCAAGAACAAGGCCCCATCTCTACTAAAAATAGAAAAACTAGCTGGGCGATGTGGCAAGCACCTATAGTATCAGCTGCTCAGGAGGCTGAGACAAGAGGGGAGGCTGAGAAAAGAGGATTGCCTGAGCCCAAGAGATTAAGGTGAGCTATGATGATGCCACAGCACTCTACTCAGAGTAATAGAGTGAGACTCTGTTTCAAAAGGAATAAAAGAATTACTTGGCTCATACTGTCAACTGTATTGAGGTTAAGAAACCCAGAACTTCCTGCTCCAATAGGGCCATCAAAATAGTACAATTTTGAACACTAACAAACCTCAACCAAACCCAAATTGAATGATTTCACTTTTTTTTTTTTTTTTGAAACAGAGTCTCACTATATCGTCCTCGGTAGAGTGCTGTGGTGTCACAGCTCACAGCAACCTCAAACTCCTGGGCTTAAGCGATTCTCTTGCCCCAGCTTCCCAAGTAGCCAGCACTACAGGTGCCCACAATGCCCAGTTATTTTTAGAGACGAGGTCTCCCTCTGGCTCAGGCCTGTCTGAACTTGTGAGCTCAAGCAAACCACGTGCCTTGGCCTCCCAGAGTGCTTAGGATTACAGGCGTGAGCCACCTTGCCCAGCCATATTTCATCTCGTCTACCATTACCTATTTCACATCTTTATTTTATAGAGCTTTTATGGCACAGTGTAATTGTCTGTCTTGACTGTAAGACCTTAGCACCTTGAAAGTAGAGGTTAATCATCTTTATACACCCCTGGTGCATGAAATGGTAGAGGTTGAGCATCCCCAAACACCCCAATATCTAAAAACTTTCAAGGGCTGACATGATGCTCTGAAGAAATGCTCAATGGAGCATTTTAGATTTCAGATTAGGGACACTTAACCAGTAAGTATTCCAAATATTTCACAAGTCAAAATACATCCCAAATCTCAAATACTTCTGCTTCCAATTATTCCAGACAACAGATACTCAAGCTGTATGAAATAAATAAATTTAATCCAATCATCATAGTAAGACAGCAATCACCCAATCGTTTTATGCTTTCATCAACTTTCCCTGGTTGGTGGTTATGGCTGTAACCCCTGGTTGAAATTAGAGTTCTTGACTATCCAAGACTCTCTTTCTCAATCAATCAGGTTGAGAGAAGTTCTTACGACCAACAAAGGACCACATGTAAAAACCATCAAGAGAGCCTCAGGAAACTTTCCAGAGCCACCTTCACAAAGGTTGTTTGTAGAGAAACAAAAGGTAGCAGAGAGCATTAAGGCAGGCCCAGACAGAAGAACAGGAAAAATACTACCCAAGTTCAGAAAAAGTAAAGACCACTTCCAAGTGGAGAGAATCAGAAAATATTTCATTAAGATGACATGTGAGCTAGGCACTGCAGGCTAGATAAAAAGTGGAGATGTGCTCTGAAATCACGGCATTGGAATAGGAAAGGCTTAAGCACTCATGTCAACTAAGGATAATTTGATTAGGTTAGAAAGTAAGAAATAACCTTGCAGAAGTACACTGGAAAATGTCAAAATGACTTCGTTCTAGCACAACTGGGATTGTAAGAGTTTTGAGCAGTACTGGGGGAGAGCAGAAGAAAAAGATGAACACTTGAGGAACGTGACTCTTATGACTCTGTAGCTAAATGGAAGCCAAAGAATCTTCCCATGATCCTTTCACTGACAAGATTCCCCTTCCCATGATGCACTGAGGATAATTAAAGTAATCCTCCGCTGACATTTATGTAGGTCAGATGAGGACATGCACTGACGTCAGACAAAAAATACACCTGTAGGCACTACATTATGTTCCTCCTCTAACCTTAGGTTTGGCTCCACAATTCCTCTTGCTCCACCTGAACAAGCTCTCAGTCAGTAACATATATTTACAAGGGACACAATAAACACAGACAGACACACACACACACACACGCCCGTTGATTAAATGAGATTTTTCTATACTTATTTTCATGTGTCTGGACAAATGCTATATATAGCCAGTATCCTCCTTTCATACATAATGCATTCCTGAAAATGTGACTAAAAGTAGAACATTTCATAAAATACTTCAAGCAGGGTGGTGCCTGTGGCTCAAAGGAGTAGGGTGCCGGCCCCATATACTGGAGGTGGCAGGTTCAAATCCAGCCCCAGCCAAAAACTGCAAAAAAAACCCCCAACAAACTTCAAGCAAAAGAGTCACGTGTTTTTAGGGGGCTTTTTCCCACTCCCTAATGGGAAAAGTACAGGAAGATACTATAAAATTCCTAATTATGTTCACCTTTCAAATATAAGATTTATTACACATTTGTTGTACTTAATTTCCTATTTCATTTACCACTGAACAAAGTCAACAGACATAACCAATAAGCACAACCTAACCCAGTAAAGTTTAAGATCCATACCCCTAATCAGTTCCCACTGTCTCAAGGGTATTAGAATCTCGAAATGATGAACTTTTACTGTTTTCTTTTCTACTCTTTTTTTTTTTTTTTTTTTTTGAGACAGAGCCTCACCTGTCGCCCTGGGTAGAAAGCCATGGGATCACAGCTCACAGCAACCTCCAACTCCTGGGCTTAAGCAATTCTCTTGCCTCAGCCTCCCAAGTAGCTGGGACTACAGGCACCTGCCACAACGCCCAGCTATTTTTTGGTTGTGGTCGTCATTGTTGTTTGGCAGGCCTGGGCTGGATTCGAACCCACCAGCTCTGGTGTATGTGCCTGGCGCCTTAGCCGCTTGAGTTACAGGTGCCGAGCCTTTTCTACTCGTTTTATAAAAGGGTAAAATACATCTCAGCCTGCACGTAAACACACAAGCAAACCTGTTCTCAGACTAGCAGGACCACCCTGCAATTAAAAAAAAAACTTCCATCAGGCAATGCACAGAAATCTGAACTTCAGGTAGGGAGGTTCAGGATTGTTCACATATAGTGTACAGGCTCCATGTGGCGGCTCATGCCTGTAATCCTAGCACTTTAGGAGGCCGAGGCAGGTGGATTGCTTGAGCTCATGAGTTCAAGACAGCCTGAGGAAGAGCAAGACCCTGCTCTACTAAAAGTAGAAAAAAAACAACTAGCCAGACATTGTGGTGGGCACCTGTAGTCCCACCTACCCGGGAAGCTGAGGCAAGAGAATCTCTTGAGCCCAAAGACTAAGGTTGCTGTGAGCTATGATAATGCCATGGCACTCTACCCAGGGTGACAGAATGTTTGTTCTCTTGAGAACATACAAACATATAGTATATGAAATGTGGCTGCTGCAGTGGCTCAGTACTTCCAGCACTTTGGGAGGCTGAGGAGGAAGGATCACTTGAGATCAGGAGTTTGAGACCAGTCTGGACAACAGTGCAAGACCCAATCTCCACAAAAATTTTAAAAATTAGCTAGACATAGTGATACACACCCATAGTCCCAGCTACTCCACAAGCTGAAGCAGAAGGATCTCTTGAACCTTGGAGTTTCAGGCTGCAGTGAGCTATGATAATGTCACTGCACTGTACCAGGGGCAATAAAAAGAAACCTTGTCTTCACTAAAAACACACACAAAGGAGGGAGTTCGGAACCAATGCCATACCTTAATTCTGAGAAGGTATTCTTTTTTTTTTTTTTTTTTTGAGACAGAGCCTCAAGCTGTCACCCTGGATAGAGTGCTGTGGTATCACAGCTCACAACAACCTCCAATTCCTGGGCTCAAGCGAGTCTCTTGCCTCCGCCTCCCAAGTAGCTGGGACTACAGGCATCCACCACAACGCCCGGCCATTTTTGGTTGCAGCCATCGTTGTTTGGCGGGCCAGGCTGGATTCGAACCCGCCAGCTCAGGTGTACGTGGCTGGCGCCTTAGGCTGTTGAGCTACAGGCACCGAGCCTCTGAGAAAGTATTCAACGGTAATAAACAAATTTGAGATACATGTTATTGCATGTATATGTACATATCGTGTATATGTAACATGGGAGGGATCCCAGTTTTTATTTTTAGACAGTCTCAAGCTATTGCCCTGGGTAGAGTGCCATGGTGTCAGCTCACAGCAACCTCTAAACACTTGGGCTCAAGCGATTCTCTTGCCTTGTCCTCCCAAGTAGCTGAGACTACAGGTGCCTGCCACAAAGCCTGGCTATTTTTGTTGTTGCAGTTGTCATTGTTGTTTTTGCTGGCCCGGGCCAGGTTCAAACCTGCCAGCCTCAGTATATGTGGTTGGCACCCTACACTTTGAGCTACGGGCACCGCCTTTTTTTTTTTTTTTTTTTTTTTTTAAGAGTCTTTGTATGTTGCCCTTGGTAGAGTGCCATGGCGTCGCAGCTCATAGCAACCTCAAACTCTTGGGCTTAAGTGATTCTCTGGCCTCAGTCTCTCAAGTCTCTCTCGTCAATTTTTTTGTTGCAGTTGTCATTGTTGTTTAGCAGGCCCAGGCCGGGTTCAAATCTGCCAGCCCCCATGTTATGTGGCTGACACCCTAACCACTGAGCATGGGCACCAAATGGAAAGTCATTTTTTACCTATTAATCTAGTGTTTGAACTTTTAACAAGTTTGTGCTTGAGTATGGAATTTTTAGCAGTGCGACTGACAAAACTCAAGCAAGTATATTTCGGTCTAATAGTAGAACATAAAATACAAAAGGGTCTCAGATCTCCCCTTTCTCTAAAATGAATTGCAAAATATCCCTAATTACGCGTCAGATTCACCTATTGATTTTCTTTCAATACCCACCAGTTCCTACCCCAAATCTACTCAATTACAATCTCTAGAAAGTAAGATGCAGGCAAATATATTTTGAATAATAAGCTCCACAGATGATTCTGATACACAGATGAGGTAGAAAGTAACTGTTGGGCCGTCATCGAGAATAAAAGTAGAAACCAATTTGCTGCTAATATATGTACATGTGTATGTATGGTGAAGCCCACAGGACTTAGCACAGGTATATCTGAAGAATTAATTTGGGTAAAATGCCTCACTCTAAAAACCATGCTTCTTCATAGCTTATTCCTTAAAAGTTTACTACAAGGGTCCTCACTAATTTATTTTATTTTTTAGAGTCAGGAGTCTCACTATGTTGCCCAATTAGGCTAGTTTTGAACTCCTGGGCTTAAGCAAACCTCCCTCCTCGGCCTCTTGAGGAGATAAACTTCAGGCACACCCAGTTAATGGTCCTCACTTTACAACCCACTGTAATAATTTAATGATAAACTCAAGCTCCAATATACATAAAAGTCAGAAATTCCACGAAGTTTTTTCCTTTATAATAATTACATAAACTTTAATGATCAATGAAATTCCATTTTCCATGATATAAATATCTTTAGCAAAAATATCTTTAAGAAATCTTGTGCCTCAAGGCTCATTGATTCTACTACAATATACTTAGTGCAGGCTTCCCTGCCACCCCATATAGAATTTAGCCCAATGGGCGAAGGGGATTAAGAGACAAACACCAAATAAACCATCCACAAAACAATTATCAAGCAATGCTACAAAAATGCAAAATGCAAAACCCTTAGTGTTGAAAACTTTTTTTGAAAATTAAACTGATTTTAACCTAAGTCAGGCCAGGAGTAAGGAGCGGCTCACATCTGTAATCATAACATTATGGGAGGCTGAGGAGGGAGGATCCATCGAGTTTGAGACCAGTCTGAACAGAATCAAGACCCCCCCCCAATTCTCTACTAAAAATAAATTGGCTGAGAGCTGTGGCAGGCACCTGTATTCCCCACTACACAAGAGACTGAGGCAGGAGGATCCCTTGAGCCCAAGAGTTTAAGGTTGCTGTGAGCTAGGCTGAAGCCACTGCACTCTAGCCTGGACAACAGAAGGAGACTGGGAGGGAAGGGATCCTAAGGCAAATACTAAGTTCTCAAATTGAAATGGAATTTCTTGTTACTAAATGTTCACTCAAGGGATGACAAATTACTGGGAGACAAATGCCTGGCTTTAGGAATGTTAAGTTGCTTACCATTATTTTAGTCATGTCATAAACCTATCAACCTTAACATGTTGGGAGACATATGGAAGGGGAGGAATCTATTTGCTACAAAGCTTCAATAACTCCCTTAAACAAACAAGACAGTTCTCAAATTGCAGACTATTATGACACTTAAAAACTATAGTAAACCTAAAGCTAATCTGGTTCAAGAAACAAACCAAAATTCTAAATGTTTTTAAAAAATAGTATCAGTGTCCTTTCATTAACACAGCACAGTAGCTGAAATTGAGCCTGATAGACCTCAGTCCCTCATCTGTACAATGGAAATAATAGTCTACATGAGGTGGTAAATAGAGAATGCTTAACAGTGCTGACATATAATTAATGTTCAACAAATGATAACTATGCTAATTAAACAGTTGAGAAAAAAATCCATTTTCTTATTTGCCCACTTTTAAGTTATAATAACATGCTAAAATAATCCAATGTTTTTGAACTCTGCACGCGAGAATCAGCTGCAAAGCTTTAAAAATATACCTTTGTACAGGCCCCACGTATCATTTCAATTAATCTTTCAGGATGGGATCCAGAGACCAGTACTTTTTTTTTTTTTTTTTTAACTCCCCCAAGTGATTCTAATGTGCAGTTAGGGCTGGGGTCCAATGCATTAATTCTTTCCCAAATACGTTTGATTCTATGTTAAAATACAAGAACTAAAGCAATAAATATGACTTTCAAAGATACAACTCCTAAAAAACCAAATAGAAACCAAAATCCTGTTTCTCTATTTTGGGGAAATAAAACTTCAAGATTCAGAAAACATACAGACAGGAAATATAACGCAGGCTATCATAAAATGATTATATTCTTTTAGAATTAAAAACCAACTCAATCCCAAGATAAGACTCACCCCACAGTTTATTGCCCAAGTCTTACAAAAGGATTAATACTTTAATGAGCACTCCAATTATATGTCAAATAACTTTCTTTAATCTGTTTTAAACAAGATTTGCTTCATAAATTCTGAAAGTAAAAAGACATTAAAAATCAAAAAATAAGCTAAAAGCATGCTTGTGTATGTCCAACTAATCAAGAACTGGATGACTGGCAAATTCAAACATCCACTTTCAAAACGTTAAGCAGGATTATTAAAGCTATGTCGAACAAAAATTATCTCTGAGGAGATACTCAAGAAATCTCTGATCTTAAAATACCAGAAAATGTATTTCGCAATTCTGCAAGAAAAAAGATCCAAAGTAAATCCTACTTGAGCATTCCATAGATAAAACAAGAACTATGGAACACCAAGAGATTTCAATAATTTGGTGAAAGGTAAGATTTACCCTTCAAAGTTACTGAGTTAAACTACCTTTCTTACCTGTACTGTTTCTGTTGTCATTTCCTCCATAAATTTTCTCTCAGAAACTACCAAGGTCAGCAAACAAAAGAAACAGCTCCAGACATTAAGAATCAGAACAGTTAAATGTTCATGCAAAAAATATTAGGGATAGAGAAAAATCTATATAGTTCAAAAGTCTTATTTTTAAATTAGAGAAATCAAACCAATTCTAAACATAAATTCTTTGGGCTTTCACTCTTTCCAAACACGGAAACAATAAAGTTTAAAAGGTTAAAGTTACAAGTATGACAAAGTATGTGAGTTTAAAACTTGAGAAAAATGCTGACAACTTTTTTGCATATTTAATACATAAACCTTTAAGAATTTGGAAGGCATTCGCTGAAACCAAAATGGCAGCCCAGTGAATCGGTAGAACAGTAGATCTAAAGGAGAGTTTGTAGTCTCTATTTTTAAGTTCAAGTGTACTGAGAAAGTCAAGCTGGTCATGATTAAGGAGTCCTTATCTCAATGGTAGACAATGAACTCCGGGAGGAATAAGTACCTGCTGGGAAGTTTCCCAGTCAACGCACCCCAAATTAGTCTTCCTCAAAAGAAAAAGTACACAAACGTTAGGTAGAGTTAAGGGACTTATGGGTTTCCAGGTAAAGAATGCTAAAAATATTTCTCTCCTCCTCAAAGCATGAATATTTAACCTACACCTACAACTCGTCCATTTAAATTCAAAGACAACCTGAAGCAATTGTACACACCTGTAAACTGCACCGTGCAAAATTCAATTAACATTATAACTATGGAAAACAGTAACATGCTTAATTTCAGCAGGTTCTCCTGGAAATGTTAAAAATTTCCATGTTAAGTTCCACTTGCTACAGCAACCTCTACAAATAACAAAAAAATACACGCCCGCTCCCTCACTCTTTAACTTAATATTTTCACAATGAATGAAAAATTAGCCATTTATCAAACCTGAAACCTCCCATCACCAGAATCTGAAGACTCTGCCACTCAAACTCACACACGCTAATATTTTTTGCAGAAACAGTTAAAAATAGAAAGGCAGTAAGTCCAAGATAGCTTAGAAGCGATTTCTGCATTCAAAACATCTTGTCGCGCAGCTTTGGCACTCGGCAAATTAAGGGGGGCGAAGGAGGTGTGCGAGGTCGATAACCCGGCTCAGACTTCAGCTCACAGCCGAGGAGAAACTGCGGGTTATCGCGGAGGATGGGGGGGGGGGGGGGGAGGCGGACAAGTCGTCAGGCCTGATAGCCGGGCGCAGCAGAGGCCTAGCTCTACAGCTCCAAATCACTCCACCTCAGTAATGGCGTTTGGTGTCAAGTAGAACCAACCAGACTGAGGAGGAAAGCAGCCGCAAGCCCGCGGAGTGCAGGGCTTCGCGGGCCGGGGGCGCTGAGCCCCCAGCACCGACCCGGCCCCCGAGAGCGGCTGGGGGCGCCGCACGCCGCGCCCGGAGACTCCATCCTCCCACTCGGCACCAGACAGGACGGAAAGGGGGAGGAGGGGGAGGGACGGAGCCGTCAGCCATTTTCCCTTACAGTCCAAAACACACAGACACGCTCTCGGGACGCCGGCTCCGCTCGGAACAGAGCCTCGCGCGCCCTCCCGGCCCACGGCGGAGGATGGGGCGCGGGGAGGCCCCGGGCCCGACCAGGGTCCAACGAGAGAGTCACCGCAAACACACACACACACACACACACACACCCCTCGCCCTCCTCCCCTCACCCACATCCAGCTGTTGGCCCTGGAAAGGCGCGTCGCCCCGGCGCAGCTGACTACTCACCGCTACACACAGGCGTCTTCCTCAGAACCAGGGCACGCGGAGGCGGGAGCCAGCAGAAGACAGCAAGGCTCAGTTCTGGGACAAGGCCTACCCTGGGTGCATCCCAGGCCCGTGGGTAACGGGCGACAAAGTGTTACCAAGAGGCTGTGGTGGCTAGGCTCGGGGCTAAGGGCCTGAAAACGAGGGTGCTGCACACGGCCTATGGAAGTGCCTCTTCACTGCGCCCGCCTCCTCCTCTCCTCCTCCTTGACCGGCTGCGGCCCTCTTCCCCCTTTTCCCTTCGGGCTGGAGCTCTTGCCGAGCTCAGACGGTCTCCAAGCGGTGCGTTTCTCCTGCGTCACCTTCTCCTGTTCCTCCTCTTGTAGCGGCAGCTTCACCTTCCCCTAGTCGCTGCCCCAGTCCCCGTACCGGGCCTGGTCGCTTTGCAACAACTCGTTCCTCGCTCCCGGCGCCGAACCCAGCACCGGGCGCTAAAGCGGCCGCCTCCCGGGAGAAAGGCGGCAGCACCGGACTCCCGCGAGGCCCGAGAACTGTGCAAGGCGGGGAGGGGCTCGGAGCAGCAGAGGCCCGGACGGGCCAGCTGCAGAAAGGTTGCGGCTCCGGCGGCGGCGGAGACTAGCTTCCGCAGCCGCGGATGCCCGTCCTCGTCAATATGGCGGATCCGGCAAACGAAAAAAAAAAAAAAAACCGCTCAGCCAGTGGTGGTGGTAGCGGCGGTAGCGGCGGCGGCAGCAGCAGCAGACTCCCACTAGCCCCACTGCCGCCCAAGGCCCGAGTTTCTCCGCCCCCGCCAGACCCCGCCCCTCCACAGGCCCCACCTCTGGGCCCTCCCCCCCGGCTCCTGCCCAGCCCCCTCTCGCTCAGCTGGCCCCTCTTCCCCCTCTCCACCTCTGGCCCTGGAGGCAGGAAGAGCGGCGAGTCGCCGGGGGGATCCGGCGCCAGACGCCTAGAACCCCAAAAGCGAGAGTGGGGGAAGGGAAGACAATGCAGTAAAGATTGTTCACGCAGTACCGTTTCTTCCGACCGGCCCCTTCAGGGTCATGCCACGACCAGAAACTCTTTCTTACTCCTCAATCCCAGAGCGAGGGCAGAGATGGCACAAGGACCGACCCAAGTGGGGGAAGGGAGGCCCAAGAAGATCTGGCATGCCACGCCGGAAAATGGGCTGAGTGGTGAGGACTAGCAGGGAGTGTGGACAGGACAGGGTTAATCGCGTGAGCCGCAGCCGCGTCGCTCCTAGTTTGACTTGGGCCGCTTGTTTTTGTTCCATTGTGAATCGTGGCCCCGCCGACGAGTGCCCGGATGATGACGTCACCGGCCTCCCCCTTTTCCGGGATTGGGGGGGCGGAAAGAGAACTAGGAACCACGCACTGGGCGGGCGTATCCGCGGAGCCTGGGGGGTCCCAGCAGCGCAGTTGACCCGCGTTACGTGACGCGCGAGCTGGCAGGGCCACGGGGCAACGACGGCTGTGCTAAATCCCCGGAGCCAGGCGACCTGCTCGGCTCCGATATGGGGAAGGCGTGGCTATCTCTTGCGGCGGGAGGAGGGGGAGTTGGAAATGGGGGCCTTCTCCCCACCCCATGAGGGAGGTGCTCTGGAAAACTAATTCACACGATCTTGCAGCATCGGCACATGAAAGCATTTAGGCATCCTTACAGCCCTGAAAACAGTCCAGCAAAAAAAAAATTAGATAGTGCCCCAGACAGAATAGTGACTAGGCCATACGAAACATAGAAAGATTGGCCTCGGCTGCCAAATCGTGTGCACGGTTCAGTGTTGGAACCCGGAAGGGCCATGTCAACTATGTCGTGGACTACTTTCTACATGTTTATATATTCCAGAGTGGAAGCTGCACAGGAAAAATTTATGGGGTGCTTTGAATAATTCTCTACAGTCTGCTAAGGCTACACAAATGAAGAAGAGCAAGTAAATGCAGTTCCTAATTTACCACAGATTTACCTTTGACTTAAAAAAGTATCAATGGACACTAAAATTGCATGCAAAATCATAGTAAAATCCAATGAAACAAGATCTATTATATTTCGTATAGAACAGGGTTGAATTTCGTTATGCTATAATTACATTAGTTTATAACAAAGAATTGTTAAAATGGAATCCAAAGTGGTGACACAGCGCGTTAACCGTCTTTTTTTAAATTTTATACACCATTTCTGTATGTAGTACTAGACTGCTTACAAAGTTTGCACCACAAAATTAATAGGGTGTCTAAGACACATCATTCATAGCCCAACTAACTCTTAACACATGTTATCTTATTTTTATAGTTAGGTCCACGAATTGTTTACCTCATAGGAGCCCATAAGCTAGTAGGGGGACACTACCACCCATGTACACTGTAGGCTTGCTCAGTGCATGGTGGTTTTATTTAATCCTCAAACTCCCCTGAAGTAGCCAGACATATATTGCTATCTTTGATGTTAGATAAGGTAACAGAAAAAACTTCTATTTGCCCAAGATCATCTGACAGGACTGGCAAGAGTCCATCACAGTCTTCTAACCCTATAAAAAGTGTACCTGGACCATTAACAAGGATATCCACTCTCACCAATTCTATTAAACACTGCAGGGCCAGAAAAAGAAATGAAAGCCATCCACATAAGAAAGGCACAATTAAACTGTCTCTACTTGCAGATGACATGATCTTATATATAGAAAAATCCAGGGGGATCCACTATAAAAACCTATTAAAGCTAATAAGTAAGCTTAGCAAGGTTGCAGGATGTAAGAACAATATTTTATTTTTCTTTTGAGACAGAGTCTCAACTCTGTTGCCCTGGGTAGAGCGCCATAGTGTCATACAAC
Source organism: Arctocebus calabarensis (assembly GCA_963573935.1). Lineage (NCBI taxonomy): Eukaryota > Metazoa > Chordata > Mammalia > Primates > Lorisidae > Arctocebus > Arctocebus calabarensis. The sequence goes on from CAUYON010034242.1 coordinate 12,420, forward strand.
AATATTTTAAAATCAATATTTTTATACACTAGCAATAAACAATCTGAAAACGAAATTTTAAAAATTCCATTTACAATAACATTAAAAAGAATAAAATACGAAGAAACTTAACAGAAATGCAAAATTTTCACACTGAAAATTACAAAGTATTGTCTTTAATGACCCAAATAAATGATAAAACATCCCACGTTCAAGGAATAAAAGACTTAAGACAGCAATACTCCTCAAATTACTCTGCAATCCCTGTCAAAATCCCAGCAGGCTGCTTTTTTTTTTTTTTTTGCAGAAATTGACAAGATGATGCTAAAATTCATGTGGATAATCAAGGAACTCCTCCAATAGCCAAAACAATCTTTAAAAAGGAGGACAAAATTGGAGGGCTCCTCCATACTACTAATTTCAAAACTTACTACAAAGCTACACCGCATAAGGAAAAGTATATACACCAATGGAATAGAATAGAGAGACCAGAAATAACCCTTAATATACATAAGTGGTCAGCTAATTTTCAACAAGGGTACCAAGACCCTTGTCCTCAATAGGGAAAGGACAGTCTTTTCAACAAATGGTGCATATGTACATATGTGTGTGGAAAAACAATGAATTTGGACATTTACCTCACATCACATTAAAAAAGTGACTCCAAACGAATCAAACACTTAACCATAAAAAATAAACTATAAAATTCTTAAAGCATACTGGGAAAGCTTCACTGCATTGTATTTGCCAATAATTTCTTGGCTATGACAATAATAGCACAGGTGACAAAAAAAAAATTGGACTTCAACAAAATTAAATACTTGGGCATCAAAAAACATCGAAAGAATGAAAAGACAACTTACAGAATAGGAGAAAATATTTGCAAATTATTTATCTGATAAAAGATTAATATCCAAAATATATAAAGTACTCCTACAGTAACTCAACAATAGCAAAACAAAAAACCCGATTCAAAAAATGGGCAAAGAGGCTGGGCGTTGTAGCACTCACCTATAATCCTAGCACCCTGGGAGGCCAAGGTGGGTGGGTTGCCTGAGCTCATGAGTTCCACATCAGCCTGAGCAAAAGCAAGACCCAGGCACTACTAAAAATGGGTGGCGCCTGTGACTCAGTGGGTATAGGAGGATGGCGGGCCCCGGACAAACTGCAAAAAAAATAGCTGGGCGTTGTGGTGGGCGCCTGTAGTCCCACCTACTGGGAGGCTGAGGAAAGAGAATCGCCTAAACCCAGGAGTTGGAGGTTGCTGTGAGCTGTGTGACACCAGGGCACTCTACGGAGGGCAATAAAGTGAGACTCTATCTCTACAAAAAAAAAAGTAAAGAAAAACTTAGTCAAGAGGATCACTTGAGCCCGAGTTGGAGGTTGCTTTGAGCTATGACTCCACGGCTCTGTCACCCACGGTGACAGCTAAAAATTCCGTCTCAAAAAAAAAAAGGGGGGGGGCAAAGGTTCAATAGACATTTCTCCAAATAAGATATACTAATGGCAACTAGCACATGAAAACATGCTTAACATCACTAACTTATTAGCGAAATGCAAATCAAAAACCACAGACTCAGTGCCCATAGCTCAGTGGTTAACTCTGTCTCCCCCCAAAAAAGAAAAACAAATCAAAACCACAATGGGATACCACTTCACACCCATTAGAAAGGGTATTAACAAAAAAAAACAAAAAAAAAAGGAAAATAACAAGCCTTGGCCAGGATGTGGACAAACTGGAGCCCTCCAACATTGCTAATGGGCAAGTAAAATGGTGCAGCTGCTGTGGAGAACAAAGTGGGAGTTCCTCAAAAAGCTAAACATAAAATTATCATGTGACCCAGAAATTCCACTCCTAAGTATATATCCCAAACCACTGAAAATTGGAATTCTTTTTTTTTTTTTTAGAGACAGAGTCTCACTTTATCGCCCTTTGTAGAGTACTGTGAAGTCACAGCTCACAGCAACCTCCAATTCCTGGGCTTAAACAATTCTCTTGCCTCAGGATCCTGAGTAGCTGGGACTAGAGGCACCCCCCACAACACCTGGCTATTTTTTTTGTTGTTGCTGTTTGGCCAGAGCTGGGTTTGAACCCACCACTCTCAGTATGTAAGGCTAGCACCCTACCCGCTGAGCCACAGGTGCTACCCAAAAATGGGGATTCTTTAACAAACCCTTGTGTACCACCATTCTCAGTAGCATTATTCACAGTAGCCAAAATGTGGGAACAACTCAAATATCCAGCAACAAATGAATGGATAAGCTCTGCACATATAGCTCAGCAGATAGGGCAACTGCCACGGGAATGGCCGGTTCAAACCCAGCCCGGGCCTGCCAAACAACAATGGCAATCACAACAAAAAAATAGCCAGGCGTTGTGGTGGGCACCTATAGTCCCAGCTACTTGGAAGACTAAGGCAAGAGAATCGCTTAAGGCCAAGAGTTTGAGGTTGCTGTGAGCTGTGACGCCATAGAACTCTACCAAGGGCGACATAGTGAGATTCTGTCTCAAAAAAAAAAAGGAATGGATAAACAAAATGCAGTATAAACACCCAATTAAATATTCAGCCTCAGAAAAGAGTGAAACTCTCATTCACAGATGAACCTTGAAAACAGTATGGTAAGTGAAAGGAAGCTAGAAACAAAAAAATCACATATTGTATGATTTCACTTACAAGAGGTACCTAGAGTAGTCAAACTCATAAAGACAGAAAAAAGAATGGAGGCTACCAGGAGCAGGAGCTGGGAGAGGGTAATAGGGAATTACTGTTTAATGGGTAAAAGTTTTGTTAATGCAAAGTGGTGATGGCTGCATCGCATTGTGAATGTATTTAATGCCATAGAATGGTACTCTTAAAAATGGTCAAAACAGGGGGAGGGGAGCAAAATAAATTAATTAGGGCAGCGCCTGTGGCTCAGTGGGTAGGGCACCAGCCCCATATACTGAGGGTGGCTGGTTTGAACCCAGCCACAGCCAAACTGCAACAAAAAATAGCGGGGCGCTGTGGTAGGCAACTGTAGTCCCAGCTATTCGGGAGGCTGAGGCAAGAGAATCGCCTAAGCCCAGGAGTTGGAAGTTGCTATGAGCTGTGATGCCACCATACTTTACCAAGGGTGACAAAGTGAGACTCTGTCTCAAAAATAATAACTAATTAATTAATTTTTAAAAAATGGTTAAAATGGTGGCACATTACAGGCACGCACAGTGGCTCATGCCTGTAATCCCAGTACTCTGGGAGGCCGAGGTGGGTGGATTGGCTGAGCTCACAGGTTGGAGAACAGCCTGAGCCAGAGCGAGAACTCACCTCTAAAAATAGCCGGGTGTTGGGAGGGACGCCTGTAGTCCCAGCTACTCCAGAGGCTAAGGCAAGAGAATCGCCAAACCCAGAATTTGGAGGTTGCTGTGAGCTGTGTGACGCCGCTGCACTCTACCAAAGGCAATAAAGTAAGACTCTGTCTCCACGAGAAAAAAAAAAAAAAAAAAAAAGGTTAAGGCTCGGCACCGTAGCTCGCCATACACCAGGGCTAGCAGCTTCAAATGCAGCCCAGGCCTGCCAGACAACAATGACAACTACAACAACAACAAAAAAAATAGCCAAGCATGGCTCGGCACCTGTGGCTCAAGCGGCTAAGGCACCAGCCACATACACCTGAGCTGGCAGGTTCAAATCCAGCCCAGGCCCACCAAACAATAATGACAGCCACAACCAAAAAATAGCCAGGCGTTGTGGTGGGTGCCTGTAGTCTCACCTACTTGGGTGGCTGAGGCAAGAGAATCGCTTACGCCCAAGATTTTGAGGTTGCTATGAGCTGTGATGCCACTGCACTCTACTGAGGGCGACATAATGAGACTGTCGCAAAAAAAAAAAAAAAACAAAGGGCAGCGCCCATAGCTCATGGGGTAGGACACTGGCCACATACACTGAGGGTGGAGGGTTCAAACCTGGCCCGGGCCAGCTAAAACAACAATTGCAACAACAAAATAACAGGCTAGTTGTGGCAGGCACCTATAGTCCCAGGTACTTGGGAGGCTGAGGCAAGAAAATCACTTAAGCCCAAGAGTTTGAGGTTTCTGTGAGCTGTGACAGCACAGCACTCTACACAGGGCAACAGCTTGAGACACTGTCTCAAGAAAAAAAAAGTTAAAATAGCATTTGGTAAAATAGCAAATGTTAAAAATTTTCCTAAATAAAATCCAAATACTGGCAATTTCATCTTGTTTGGTCTATAAATTACACTCTCAACCAGCAGTTTTAGCCTCAACTCTTTTTTTTTTTTTTTTTTGAGACAGAGCCTCAAGCTGTCACCCTGGATAGAGTGCTGTGGCTTCACAGCTTACAGCAACCTCCAATTCCTGAGCTCAAGCGAGTCTCTTGCCTCCGCCTCCCAAGTAGCTGGGACTACAGGCGCCCGCCACAACACCCGGCCATTTTTTGGTTGCAGCCGTCATTGTTGTTTGGCGGGCCTGGGCTGGATTCGAACTCGCCAGCTCAGGTGTATGTGGCTGGCGCCTTAGCCCGTTGAGCCACAGGCGCCGAGCCTTAGCCTCAACTCTTAAGTCAAGCTCACCATCAACTCACTCTGTGGCATTACCAAGAAGGTGTACCTCAGCTCCAGATGTGGTCTACAGGACTGCCCCCTTTTGGAACCCTCCACTCAGTTACTAGGATAAGAAAGGAACAGTTCTGAGTTAAAATAGGTTCAGGCCAGGTATGGCAACTCACGCCTGTAATCCTAGCACTCTGGGAGAACAAGGCAACAGCTAAGGAGTTTGAAACCAGCCTGAGCAAGAGCAAGACCCCATCTCTATTAAAAAAAAAAAAAAAAAGTATAAAAATTAGCCAGGATTCCTGGTGAACACCTATACTCCCAGCTACTCAAGAAGCTGAGACATGAGGAACATTTGAACCGTGGAGTTTGAGGCTACAATGAGCTCCGCTGACAGCATGGCACTCCAGCCTATGGCAACAGAGTGAGACTCTGTCTCAATAATAATAATAATAGTAAAATAAAAGAATTGGTTCAGGGAAGGCTGGGGGGGAAGGATAAGTTCAATGGCACAGTATAACTCCTTAAATTAAAATTAGTGGGTGGAGCCTGTGGTTCAGTGACTAGGGCGCTAGCCCCATATACTGAGGGTTGGTGGGTTCAAACTCACCCCTAACAGCAAAAACAGCAGTGGCATATGCAACAAAAAACAACCGGGTGTTGTGACGGGCACCTGTAGTCCCAGCTACTCAGGAGGCTAAGGAAAGAGAATCGCTTAAGCCCAAGAGTTGGAGGTTGCTGAGAGCTGGGACACCACAGCACTCTACCAAGGGCGACAGACTGAGCCACTATCTCAAAAAAAATAATAAATAAAATAAAATTCGTATAGTCCAGAGCTTTCTTCTTACTTCCTGTTTGTGTTTCTCTTTTCTAACACCTGTCCTTTAGTTTCAAAATTGTAATTTTTCACTTCTTGCTTCTGCCTCATTAGGGAAAAACCTTATTACATTTCCTCATAAAATTTCCCATTGCACTCTCTTCCCCCACTTGCCCCAGAAACTTCTGGTGAGTATATGCATTGTTTACAAGGATGCTTATCTTAAAGAGACAAAATTTCCTGGATAAATTGACATTATTTAATACTTTCAAGGCTACAAATTTCAGAGAAGTTCTATAGGCAAGGGGTTAAATGCTTCATACCTGTGGAAATACCTCCTGGGCTAACACTGGAAAAAATAAAGAAAAGGAGGGAACCTTGATAATACGTCTCCTAAAGAAGGCTTGTGATTGAATCGAATGAGTAAAGTCCACAATGACTTACTATTTTTAATATAAAATTTAAAACATTACTATTTTTAATATAAAGATGTAAGTAAGAATTTAAGTAGGTAGTCTCATTTCATCTTCCTTCATGAGAACAAGAGGAAGACCCAGGCATGAAGAATGAGGGACAATATACATAAATTATCAGAGTTGATAACTTAGTCATGGATACTCAACCAAATTTTAGACATCCATGCCTAACATGTTTGTTTTCTTTTTGAGAATCTCACTTTGTCACCCTTGGCGTCATAGTTCACAGCAACCTCGAACTCCTGGGCTTAAGGATTCTCTTACCTCAGCCTCCCAAGTAGCTGGGACTACATGTGTCCGCCACAACTCCAAGCTTCACCCCCCCACCCCCGCGGTTTTTGGCCGGGGCTGGGTTTCAATCCACCACCTCTGGCATATGGGGCTGACACCCTACTCCTTTGAGTTACAGGCGCCACTCAACGCCCGGCTTTTTTTTTTTTTTGTAGAGTCAGAGTCTCACTTTTTCGCCCTTGGTACAGTGTCGAGATGTCGCAGAGTTCACAGCAACCTCCAACTCCTGGGCTTAAGGATTCTCTTGTCGCAGCCTCCCAAGTAGCTGGGACTACATCCGTCCGCCACAACTCCAGGCTTTTTTTCTTTTTTTTTTTTGCGGTTTTTGGCCGGGGACTGGGTTTGAATCCACCACCTCTGGCATATGGGGCTGGCACCCTACTCCTTTGAGTTACAGGCGCCACTCAACGCCCGGCTTTTTTTTTTTTTTTTGTAGAGTCAGTGGCTCACTTTTTCGCCCTTGGTACTGTGCCGAGATGTCACAGAGTTCACAGCAACCTCCAACTCCTGGGCTTAAGGATCCGCTTGTCTCCGCCTCCCGAGTAGCTGGGACTACAAGCGCCCGCCCAACGCCAGGCTTTTTTTTTTCGCAGTTGGTGGGGACCGGGTTTGAATCCGCCACCCTCGGTATACGGGCCGGCGCCCTACTCCGTGAGCCACAGGCACCGCCCAACGCCCGGCTATTTTTACAGAGGAGGTCTCGCTCTGGCTCAGGCGGGTCTCGAACCTTGAGCTCAGGCAATCTAGGCTTACAGGCGTGAACCACTGCGCCCAGCCGTCTAACATGCTTTAAAATCTTCTGTTCCTGTTATGTGGGAACCTCTCGGAAACCGACTTACTCTCAGCCAAGAACTTGACTCTCGAGTCCAGCACGGACACCCGGAATTGCTCCAGCCTTTAATCATCCCTGTGTTCTGGAGACATAAAAACGTTCTGCGACAAAACTGTCCTATACTTGCTTACTCAAGGGCTATCAGTTACTTGGTTCCAGTCACAGCACATAGGGCTCAGTCACCTCAATACCGTCGCCATTTTACGGACAAGGAAGTGACAAGTGTTACCAAGTTAAAGAATATTTAACATTAGTAACTGAAAGAAGAGTCTTTACAACTTACATCTTTATATATGAAGGAAACTTGATAGTTGTCTCAAATTTGATAATCTTTTCTTTTTTTGAGACAGAGTCCAATTATACTGTCCTGGGAAGCAGGGCCGCGCGTGAGCACCCTGAGAAGCGTGCAGCTCCCTGAGAATCGTGCTGCGCTCCGGAAAGCGTGCTACGCTCTGCTCGGCGTCCGGGGTAGAGCGTCACCCCGGGTTAGTGTGTCATCTCCTAGATAGAGCGTCGCCCCCTGGGCGGAGTGCCGTGGCATCAGCCTAGCTCACAACAACCTCAAACTCTTGGACTCAAGCGATCCTCTTGCCACAGCCTCCCAAGTAGCTGGGACTACAGGTGCCCACCACAATGCCCCACTAATTTTTCTATTTTTAGTAGAGACGGGGAGGGGAGGGGGTCCTCTGTCTTACACCGTCACATCTTGAACTCCTGAGCTCAAGCGATCCACCCGCCTGAGCCTCCCAGAGTGCTAGGATTACAGACGACAGCCACTCCGCCAGGCCTAAATTTGATAATCTTTAAAACATACTTGATATTACTAAGTTGGGAAGCTGAAAAATATTTCTAAGAAAAAAATTGATCAGGCATTATTTTTCTGAATTTCGTGCTGTCAGGTTTCTAAAATTTGCAATCTGTTCCAGGCCGGATGGTTCATGCCTGTAATACTAGTACTCTGGAAGACTGATGAAGGACCATTGTTTGAGCTCAGGAGTTTAAGACCCCTTCTCTAAAAAAATAAACAGGCACTATGGTGGGAGCCTGTAGTCCCAGCTACATGGGAAGCTGAAGTAAGAGGCTCATTTGAGCCCAAGAGTTTGAGGTTGCTATGAGTTATGGTGACACAGCACTCTATCAAAGGTGACAAAGTGAGACTTTCTCAAAAACTAGATAAATAAATAAAATATCTTGAATTTTATGCTTGCTCTATCGTTGACAGAAAAATAAAAAGACAACATATTCAAACCAACAGTACACAGTATAACAAAATTGTGAGAATTATTTACAATCGAGTCTCTATTATGCAGTTGTTCTAGCCATTTTTGAAAATCTATTAAGATACTAAACTCCAAAATCATTAATTAAAATAGCTTCTCTAGGGCCAAGCAAGATGGCTCACACCTGTAATCCCAGCACTCTGGGAGGCTAAGGCGGGTGGATTGCCTGAGCTCACAGGTTTGAGACCAGCCTGAGCAAGAGCGAGACCCCCGTCTCTAAAAAAATAATAATAAAATAGCCAGGTGTTGTGGCCAGTGCCTATAGTCCCAGCTACTTGGGAGGCTGAGGCAAAAGAATCCCTTCAGCCCAAGAGTTTGAGGTTGCTGTGAGCTATGACACCACAGCTCTCTACCCAGGACAACAAAGTGAGATTTTGTCTCAAAAAAAAAAAGAAAGAAAAGAAAAGAAAAATGTAGATGATGATTTATCTAGCAAAAATTTTCTTCCTTTATGTTTTTGGGTTCATTTCAGGACTTTTTGCTTGTTTGTGGAGTTGACCTAGATACAATAGAGGACATCAGGGCTCTGCTCTTGGCCGTTAGCAGAAGATGCTGCTGTTTGTGACTGAACTGTTCACTCACAGTTCGCTTAAGGACTAGAGAAAAATAATACTATTTCCAGATCAGCTAGCTTTTTCTGTTCGGTCAAGCCCTTCAACAAACATGGGATTGATATTGAAATAATTACGTCTGATAGCTTTTAAACTGCTAGAAAGTGGTAGTAGAACAAGCAGTGTAATCAAGAGAAGCAGTCCTGGTCCAAGCACCATTCTATAAAAGGGCTTTATAGTGATTTTGCCTAATTTGGACAACTGAGGTTTAAATCACACAAAAAAATTATTATAAATGTAAGATGGAAACACTATAAAATATCTAGAAAATAGAAAACATTTTCCTGAATTCCATACAAAAACCAATGACCACTGTCATTTTTATATTTTTCCTTCCAGCTTTATTTGTATGAACAATTCTTTTTTTTTTTTTTCAAGGTTGTTTTTTTTTTTTTGCCCGGGCTGGGTTTGAACCCGCCAGCCACCTCTGGCATATAGGGCCGGCGCCCTACTCCTTTGAGCCACAGGCACTGCCCTATATGAACAATTCTTTTGAAAAAATAATTATAGAAATGATGTGACCAAATTAAGAAAGTTTGGAAAATTGAGAAACAAATAACAATGTCCCCCAGAACACCAAAATGTGATTAGTATAATTTTGATGTATTTTCCACTAACCTTTTAAACCTGTATTTTTTAAATTTATTCTGAAAAATTATAGGTGTGCATACATAACCTTTTTTAAATAAACATTTATTTCATATAATATTCAGCAAATGTTAGCATGCTCTTTATTTTCTGCACCTTGAATTTTTTTTCACTTAAAATAACTTGGTTCAATATTCACAAATCTATAAATATGATACATCACATAAATAAAGAACAAAGACCGTACGATTCTCTCAATTGATGCAGAAAAGCTTTTGATAATATCCAGCACCTTTTCATGAGCAGAACACTTAAGAAAATAAGCATAGAAGGGACATTTCTTAAACTGACAAAGGCCATCTACAACAAATCCACAGCCAATAACATATTGAATGGAGTAAAATTGAAAACATTTCCACTCAGATCAGGAACGAGGCAAGGATGCCCACTGTCTCCACTGCTATTCAACACAGTAATAGAAGTCTTAGCCATGGCAATCAGGTATCCAAATAGAGTCAGAGGAGATCAAAATCTCTTT
>CAUYON010034243.1:0-10445 GCA_963573935.1 Arctocebus calabarensis
CTGTAGCATCACAGCTCACAGCAACCTCCAATCCCTGGGCTCAAGCGAGTCTCTTGCCTCCACCTCCCAAGTAGCTGGGACTACAGGCGCCCGCCACAACGCCCGGCCATTTTTAGGTTGCAGCCATCATTGTTGTTTGGCGGGCCCAGGCTGGATTCGAACCCGCCAGCTTAGGTGTACGTGGCTGGTGCCTTAGCCCGCTGAGCCACAGGCGCCGAGCCAAGACAATCTTTCATTGCTAGTACATGTAAACCATTAGGCATTAGATAAAGGCGAAATAGTATTTTACAAAATGGATATATTTAATTGATTTAACCAACCTCTTTTATTTATTTATTTATTTATTTGGTAGAGACAGAGTCTCACTTTATCACCCTCGGTGGAGCGCCATGGCATCACACGGCTCACAGCAACCTCCAACTCCTGGGCTTAGGCGATTCTCTTGTCTCAGCCTCTTGATTAGCTGGGCCAACCTCTTTTTATTTTTCTACCTTTTTTTTTTTTCATTTTTTTGGAGGCAGAGTCTTACTCCGTTGCCCTGGGTAGAATGCCATGGCATCAGCATAGCTCACATCAACCTTAGACTCTTGGGCTCAAAAAACCCTCCTGTTTCAGCCTCCCAAGTAGCTGGGATTATGGGATTATAGGTACCCACCTAACGCCTGCCTTTTTTTTTTTTTAATTGAGACAGAGCCTCAAGTTGTCGCCCTGGGTTGAGTGCCATGACATTGCAACTCACAGCAACCTCCAACTCCTGGGCTTAAGCCATTCTCTTGCCTCAGCCTCCCAAGTAGCTGGAACTATAGGCGCCCACAATGCCCAGCTATTTTTTGGTTGCAGCTATCATTGTTGTTTGGCAGCCCGGGCTGGATTCGAACCCGCCAGCTCAGGTGTCTGTGGCTGGCGCCTTAGCCACTTGAGCCATAGGCACCGAGCCTGCTTTTTTTTTTTTTTTTTTCTATTTTCAGTAAAGATGGGGTCTTGCTCTTGCTCAGGCTGGTCTCCAACTCCTGAGCTCAGGTGATCCACCCACGTAAGCCTCCCAGAGTTCTAGGATTACAGGTATAACCCACCTTACCTGGTCACCAACTTCTTGTTAATGCTGGATATTTCATTCATATCCTCCTGTTCTTCTTCTTATTATTATTGTTTTTGAGACAACATTTGTTACCCGGCTAGAGTGCAGTGGTGTGATCATAGCTCACAACCCCCCCAAACTCCTGGGTTCAAGCAACCCCCCACCTCAGCTTTCCAGGCTGGGCTTGAACCCATCACCCTCAGTATATGGGGCCGGCGCCCTGCCCACTGAAACACAGGCACCTCCCAGAAAGTGATTTTTTTTTTTTTGTAGAGTCTCACTTTATCGCCCTCGGTAGAGTGCCATGGCGTCACACAGCTTACAGCAACCTCCAACTCCTGGGCTTAAGCGATCCTCTTGCTTCAGCCTCCCGAGTAGCTGGGACTACAGGGCCTACCACAACGCCCGGCTATTTTTCTCTTTTTGCAGTTCGGCAGAGGCTGGGTTTGACCTACCACCCTTGGTATATGGGGCCGGCGCCCTACTCGATGAGCCACAGGCCCCGCCCCCCCACGACTTTTTTATTAAAACATTTTTCTGAATATCCTTGTTGCATTTATTTTGGGCACCAACTTTTAAGAGGGAAATTGAAACAAGTGTTTCTCCTGAACTGGTCAGGGCTGAGGATGTTTAACCTGTTAAGAAAGAAGATTAAAGGGTGACATGAGCCCTATCTAAATTGCTGAAGGGGCATACAGGTGTGGAATGGAACAGACTTCTTCTGGCCATTTCCACAGGACAGGACTAGCTCAGACCACGGAAGTCACAAGTGAGCTAATTGGCACGTGATACAAGAAAGCATTGTCCTACTGGCAGAGCTTATGGATCTTCTTGGGAAGTGGTGAGCATTCTGGCACTGGAGGTATATAAACAGGACACTTAGTAGGAGGTAATCTAGAAGAGACTCGTGTGAGGTGGGGGAAGATTGAATTAGGTGATACTTGGGAGTCCTTTCAAATCTGGAATTGTCATAAAAGTCGGCACGGAGCTGTCATGATGCTTTAGAGTAGCAGTTCTCAACCTGTGGATCGTGACCCACAGGAACTATATTAAAGGGTTGCGGCATTAGGAAGGTTGAGAACCACTGCCTTAGAGGCCTGGGAATATTTTGGCAACTGATGATGGGCAGCACTTTCTAGGCAAAAAGGCTAGAGATCGAGGAAGGAAAGCAGGACATGAGGCTAAAAGGAGAGGCTGGGCCAAGTTATTCATTAAGACTGAGCTTTACCCCAGGTGGCAAATAATTTTGGTGTGTCTGCCTAGCCCTGCTTCCATGTGAGAACTTCTTTCCCACACAGCTGCAGTGGCCATGTATTAGGTTTATATTTAGCCTTTGGCCATGGCAGGTTATTATAGGGTGGACATTTGACTCCAGCTGGATCAATCAGCTTCTCTCTCCTAAGAAATCTGGAAACTTAGCCTCCACAGTCTTTTTTCTTTTTTTTGGCCAGGGCCAGGTTTGAACCTACCACCTCCAGTATATGGGGCCGGTGCCCTACTACTTTGAGCCACAGGTGCCGCCCACCTCCATGGTCTTTTTAATTAAGTACATGCAAAATGGGAAATGACAGTGACAGGCAGCCATCTTCACCTTGTAGAGGTGGAGAAAGGTAGCCTGCGGAGAGAGGAGGGCAGAACAGAGATGTGCCTTCTTGCAGCCACCCAGGGGGACCGAGTGTTTGGGTTCCCCTTAGACTTTTGTGCTATCCATTAAACAAATGTGTTTTTTGGGTTTCAGCCTGCTCATGGTCAAGATCCTCTAAAGCACTAGGGAGTCAGCCACACCTCCCCAAGGAGCTTCAGGAATATTCAACTGGGGAAGGAATGGCAGAAGAGGCTGAGAATAGGCCAGTGGGTTCTGGGGCGAGCAGGATCCCTTTGTAATCATTAACTATCAGAGATGCTGGTAGAGTGATGGGTAAAGATCTACTTCCCCCAAATGCTCCACCTCCAAACAAAGCACAGATGATTCAGTAAGAAGTGCGCCAAATGCTGTTTATTTTCCAAATAGTCTCAAACTACTTGTCAGAAAAAAGGGAATACTTCCTTTTTCCTATTGAGGAAAGTGGTAGCGGGTTCACTTTCCTAGGTGTAACAAGATTAACAGGCAGGGATTACCCATACTCCATGTAGCAGGCCAAGCTTAGGTTTTGGCCCCTTTGGAAGTTCTAGACTGGGCATGTCTGGAGGACTATGAGGTAACCTTGCAGAAGACTTTTTGAAATGGAGCAGAAGAGCTTTGGGTGGGGCTTATTCTCAAACTAGAATAAGCTTGACCAAGAACAAAGTCTTAGTCATCAGCTGAAAGGAGTGAACCTTCTCATAGGAGAGTGGCTATTATTCAAGTATTTGTTGGCTCAGCCCCCTGAATGTAAATTAATCTGGGCTGAAGACACAGAGAGGGGCCAGGTGCATTGGCTCATGCCTCTAATCCTAGCACTTTGGGCGACTAAGGCAGGATGATCATTTGAGGCCAGGAACTCAAGACCAGCCTCTATGGTGACATAGCAATACCCCATCTGTACAAGAAATAGAAAACTTAGCTGGGCGCCTGTGGCTCAGTCGGTAAGGTGCCAGCCCCATATACCGAGGGTGGTGGGTTCAAACCTGGCCCCAGCCAAACTGCACAAACAACAAAATAGCCGGGTGTTGTGGCGGGCGCTTGTAGTTCCAGCTACTTGGGAGGCTGAGGCAAGAGAATCGCCTAAGCCCAGGAGTTGGAGGTTGAAGCTGTGAAGCCACAGCACTCTACTGAGGGCGATAAAGTGAGACTCTGTCTCTTAAAAAAAAAAAAAAGAAAGAAAACTTAGCTGGGCAGGGTGGCATGTACCTATGGTCCCAGCCGCTCAGGAGGCTGAGGCAGGAGGATTGTTTCAACCCAGGTATTTGAGGTTGCTGTGAGCTGCAATCACACCACAGTACTTTACCTGGGGTGAACAGAGGTAGACCCTGTCTTGGAAAAAAAAAAAAAGAGAGAGAGAGGAGCATCAGTAAAAATTGAGAGCACTACTCCACTAGCCTATACACACTGGAGCCCAAGCTTTGATTACATCACCTTCACCATGATGTAATCAGAACAGAGAGAGCCATTCTTCTGAGCACTCCTCTCAGCTCTGGCACTTCCAGGGCTCAGAGCCAATGGCGAGGAGAACAGCTGAGCCCAAGGTCTTGGCTATAAAACAGCAGCCATGGGTGTCACCGGGAGCAGCTTGCACCCCAGCAAGTGGAGCACAGGGAGATATCTCTAGAGGTGTTTTGCGGCAGCACAAGGGACCCGCAGGAAGCTGGGGAGCTGGTACGGGCAGGTGGCAATAACAAGGCAACACCATGGGGCTATGAAGGCTAATATGATCCTGTTTGAACTCATGCATTGGTGAGTCCTGAAGAAGTGCTAGTTTCCATAGGACAGAGAGGGAAAGAGATTCAACAACATCACAGAAACAGTTATAGGAGTATTTCCTGTAATTGGTTCCCCGGTCTTTGGCCCTGAACTGAATGTTTTTTCTTGCCCTGCATGCGTGCACACACACACACACACACACAAATTAGCCACACACCTAAGGAGAGAATTGAAGCCCCTGAAGTGAGGTTGCCCACCGACGATGGGACTCATGAACTGCATGTGAATACCCAAGGCATGTGATGCTTAGAAAATCCCTACCTGTGTGTGTTCAGCTCATCCCTCCCTTGGAAAATCCAGGTTGAGTTTCTCAGGCCCACCTACCATGAGATCACAAGGGCTTTGGAATATGGTGGTGGCCTCCAAGCCCCACCCACTCTGACCCCCACCCTACCCCCACCTCAAGGGCCTTAGTAACCTCCTCTCCCTTGAGGCACAGCCTCTTCTAACCTCCTCATGGCAGGTGGGAAGTGGGTGACCTGCATACCTCTGCCAAAGCCATCTGGACCAAAAGCAGCCTGAGTCATGCAGCCAGGAGGAAGTGGTGGGTGGGAGCCTCAACGGGGAGGTAGCAGCTGATAGCAGCCAGCATCTGCAGAAGCGAATCTTCAGTGTTAATCTGAAGAGGAGACTTTTATCCCTGATTGCCCTGGGTCTGTAGGCGGCCCGGCCTGGTGGATGGTGTGTGCATGGTGGGGTGGGGAGAGTTGGGAGGGCAGGGAGGCCCCAGACTTCTTTTCCGGCCACAGCCCCGTGTCATCTCCTTCTGTCAGAGGCCATGGGTCCCCAAGCACAGAAAAGTTCCCTGCTTACCCAACATTTTTTAATTCATTTAAGAGAGAAAGGTTCAGCAGCAGAGTGCATAGACTGGGCCAAGAGAGGCCATTAGGATGGACGGAGCCCTACAAGTCACTGCTGTTCCTCATTAATAGCACTCACAAGTGATCCCTCACGCATCTACTCTGCACGTCTGCACTGTTCCCAGCTCACCCTCACATGCCTGGCTGGTTCCGTCTCTGTTCTTCAGCTCAGGGTCTTCAGGGACCTGCCCAATGGGCTTACCAGCCATCAACCCACTGGGCAGTGCTCTTCAGGCTAGTCCAGCTCATGGGTTACTGACCAAATGTAGTCAACACTCAGGTTAGATGCCTGATTCTGAGCTAATCTCTACCCTCATGCAAAGACCAGCTTGGACTTGAGCTGTCTCTGAGCTGAGCATGCAGCTTTGGGTGGGACAGTTTTCATTAAAGGTAAAGTAAGGCAGCCACTTCTTCATGAGCAAATGCTCCCTGCTAGGCCTATGCTGAGAACTGGTAGGAGACAGAAGACCTGACCTCAATGTCAATCTAGTTGGGAGACAGACACATTTATCAATAATAAGAAAATTTTGAAGGTATCAAGTGCCATGAGATTGCTACTCATGGCTTGAAGGCTAAGGGTTGAGGAGAGAACACAATGGTTTGTGGAGAGGCACCACGTGAGCAGAAGCTTGCAGGGGGCACAGGATATTGACATGAACACGTGGAGAAAGGGAACTTCAGGCGGAGGGAACAGCAAGAGGAAAGAAAAGTGGAGCAGGACAGGAAAGCCTTGGACACGTTCGAAGGACACTTGGTTTGCCAGAATCATGAGCTGAGAAACAAAAAGCCATGGGTATTAAGTTCGTGGAAGGAAGTGAGAAGTCAAATTGTGGAAGGACTCCTAGGCCAGTATCTGAAATTTGGGATTACTCTATAGGCAGGAATTCATTCAACAATTATTTATTTATGTATTTATTTATTTATTTATTTATTTATTTATTTATTGTGACTAGGTCTCTGTCTGTCAACCTGTGTAGAGTGCAGTGGTGTCAGCATAGCTTACTGCAGCCTTGAATTCCTGGGCTTAAGTGATCCTCCTGCCTCAGCCTCCTGAGTAGCTGGGACTCTAGGTGCATACCACCATGCCCCAGTAATTTTTTTTTTTTTTTTTGAGATAGAGCCTCCAGCTGTCGAGTGTTGTGGCATTACAGCTCACAGCAACCTCCAATTCCTGGGCTCAAGTGAGTCTCTTGCCTCCGCCTCCCAAGTAGCTGGGACTACAGGCACCCGCCACAACTCCCGGCCATATTTTTAGGTTGCAGCCGTCATTATTGTTTGGCGGGCCAGGGCTGGATTCAAACCTGCCAGCTCAGGTGTACGTGGCTGGCGCCTTAGCCGGTTGAGACACAGGCGCCGAGCCAATGTCCCAGTAATTTAAAAAAATTTTTTATAGAGATGGGGTCTCTCTATGTTGTCTAAGCTAATCTTGTCATTTAACAAATATTGATTGACAAAGCCAGGTGCTATAAAAAAGGCAATGTTTTTGCCTTACTTTCTAGTTGGTAAAACCCGAAATAAAGACTAGACAGTGGGGAGCTTCGAAGGGCCTTGGATAGGATGAATGATGTGACCAGTTCTGCGTTTACAAGAAGAAGAAAGGACGTGGATATGATTGTGATTAATCACTGTTTCTGCCTGAGGGCTAGGCATCCTGATCCTCATTTTACAGATGAGCCAAGAGAAGAGGAGAGTCACTAAGAGAATTGCCGAAGGCTGTCCATCTGGTGTGCTCCACGATGGTGGAGCAAACTCTGTCAGGCTCCAGAACCCATGCATTTTCAGGATTTTTCCTTGCTTCAGGAAGAGGAAGGTGGCAGCAGGCATAAATAATTTGGAACAGATGAGCCTTCCCTATAGGGAGGCTGTTGCAACAACACAGGAAAATTGATGAAGGCCTGGACCAGGGTGAAGGGTAGAGGTGAAGTGAGGTGGGGATTTCAGAGGCCTTTCCCAGGCCCCCTCTAGATACTTGACTGCTCTTCCTATGATCCCCCTGGTGAGCTCTTAACTACTTTTCTAGGCCGCCCTAAATCTCCCTAAAAGAAACTTGAATCTCATCAACAATATTCCCACTAGTTGGTCAGATAGCCTATAAATCTCTGCTGAAGAAGATTTCTAAAATGAAAGTTTCAGAAGAACCCTCTGCTGGGGGGTAGTACTTACATGAAGGTGTCAGTTCTAGCCTATTTGTTAAGCTTTCATTGACATTCCTATAGACTCAAGGATGTCTTGAACAACTATACTGAGATCATTGGTGAAAAATATTTGTTCACACAACAAACATCTATTAAATACTCACTGACTGTCAGAGGCTTTTATTTCATGATGTCCTTTCATTTGTTTGTTTTCATTTTTTTGAGGTATGAGCATCACTCTGTTGCCCTGGATAGAGTGCCATGGCATCATCACGACCCATAGCAACCTCAAATTCTTGGGCTCAAGAGATCCTCTTGCCTCAGCCTCCTGAGTAGGTGAGACTACAGGTGTGCCACTATGCCCAAGAAGGAATCATACTCTTGGTCAACTCCTGAGCTCAAGCAATCCACCTGCCTCAGCCTCCCGGAGCTCTAGGATTATAGGTGTGACCCACTGCACTCACCTTCCTTTAATCTTTTGAACCGAAGTTTGAGACATTCTTACTATTTTGCAGTTAAAGAAAGAGAGGCTCCGGCTCGGCACCCGTAGTTCAGTGGTTACGGTGCCAGCCACATACACCAAGGCTGACAGGTTCTAACCCAGCCCAGGTCGGATAAACAACAAGGACAACTGCACCAAAAAGTAGCCAGGCATTGTGGTGGGCACACCGGTAGCCCCAGCTACTTGGGAGGCTGAGGCAAGAGAATCACTTAAGCCCAAGAGTTTGAGGTTGCTGTGAGCTGTGATGTCATTGCACTCTACTGAGAGCAACAGGTTGAGACTCTGTCTCAAAAAAAAAAAAAAAAGAAAGAAAGAAAAAGGAAGAGAGGCTCTGAAAGTTTTTTTAACTTGCCTATTGTCACACAGCTGTCAAGTGTCAGAGTTAGGATCTGAGCATAGTTGTTTTATTTATTTATTTATTTTGAGACAGTGTCTCAAGCTGTCACCCTGGGTAGCATGCTGTGGCACCACAGCTCACAGCAACCTCCAACTCCTGAGCTTAAGCGATTCTCTTGCCTCAGCCTCTCAAGTAGCTGGGACTACAGGTGCCCACCACAACAAAAGGCTATTTGTTGTAGCTGTCATTGTTGTTTAGCTGGCCTGGGCCAGGTTCGAACCTGCCACCTTTGGTGTATGTCGCTGGCACTGTAACCACTGTACTACAGGCATGATGTTGCTAAATAACTACAACAAAAAAACAGCTGGGTGTTGGCAGATGCCTGTAGACCCAGCTACCTGGGAGGCTGAGGCAAGAGAATGACTTAAGCCCAAGAGTTTGAGGTTGCTGTGAGCTGTGACTTCATGGCATTCTACCAAGGGCTAGATGGTGAAACTGTCTCAAAAAAAGAAACAAAAAAAAGAACAGAAAAGTAAGTAAGCATTCAGCAGGCAGCATGCTGGGACTGTTGGTTGTCTCTCAAGTTTTTTGAAGTTGAAGATTCTTTCTTTTTTTTTTTTTTGTAGAGATAGAGTCTCACCTTACTGCCCTTGGTAGAGTGCCATGATGTCACACAGCTCACAGCAACCTTCAGCTCCCGGGCCTAAGCGATTCTCTTGCCTCAGCCTCCTGAGTAGCTGGGACTACAAGCGCCCACCACAGTGCCCAGCTATTTTTATGTTGCAATTTGGCTGGGGCTGGGCTCAAACCCACCACCCTCGGTACATAGGGCTGGCGCCCTACCCACTGAGCCACAGGCACTGCCCTGAAGTTAAAAACTCTTATAACAGGTATAAGAGGTATAGAAAGCATTTGGATATAAAATAATTATTTTCTTTCTCTAAATTAAATCTGATGTTGAGTCCTCCATGAATGCCAGGATGGAAAAGCAATCTCAGTCGTATATGGGGCACTCTCCCACTTTCTTAGGGTAATTTACAAGTCCTGGGGCATACATTGCTGGTAGAAATGCAAACTATGTTTGGAAAGTAGTCTGGCAGTTTTTTGTTGTTTTTTTTTTTTTGAGACAGAGTCTCACTCTGTTGCCCTCAGGAGAATGCCATGGTGTTGCAGCTCACAGCAACCTCCAGCTCCTGGGCCCAGGCAATTCTCCTGCCTCAGCTTCCTGCGCAGCTGGGAGCACAGGTGCCCGCCACAGCGCCTGGCCATTTTTTTTGTTGCAGTTTGGCCAGGGCCAGGTTTGAACCCGCCATCCTTGGCATATGGGGCCGGCGCCCTACTCACTGAGCCACAGGCGCCACCCAGTTTGGCAGTTTTTTATAGAGTTAAATATACATTTCCTGTATGATCTAGCAATCCTACTCCTGGGTATTTATCCAAGAGAAATTAAAAACATATGTTCACATGAAACCCCAAATATTTATAGCAGTTTTATTCACAGTTGCTAAAAACTGGAAAAAACCCAAAATGTCCATCAACTGGTAAATAAATAATGCAATTGTGGTGCTCAGGACTACTACTTAGCAATTAAAAAATATTGGACATGCGACATGAATTTCAGTAGCATTATGCTAACTGAATGAAGCCAGGCACAAAAGACTGCATATTGCTCAGTGTGGTTTTAGTGTGTCCCCCAAAAAGCATGTGTTGGAAACTTAATCCCCAGTGCTGCAGTATTGAGAGGTGGGGTTGGAGGTGTTTTGAGGACCCCCCCCCGCCAGTAAACTAATGCCAATTATAAAAGGGCTAAAGGCTGCAAGTTTAACCTCCTTCTCTTTTGAGCACTTTTTTTTTTTTTTTTTTTTGGAGACAGAGCCGCAAGCGGTCCCCCTGGATAGAGTGCTTTTGCATCACAACACACAGCAACCACCAATTCCGGGGCTCAAGTGAGTCTCTTGCCTCCACCTCCAAATAAGCTGGGACTATAGGCGACCGACACAATGCCTGGCCATTTTTTTTTGGTTGCAGCCGTCATTGCTTTTGGGGGCCCAGGCTGGATTCGAACCTGCCAGCTCAGGTGTACATGGCTGGAGCCCTAGCCCGTTGAGTCACAGGCGCCAAGCCATCTTTTGA
>CAUYON010034245.1:0-13104 GCA_963573935.1 Arctocebus calabarensis
TGTCACCCTGTGAGTGCCGTGGCATCACAGCTCACAGCAATCTCCAATTCCTGGGCTCAAGCGAGTCTCCTGCCTCCGCCTCCCAAGTAGCTGGGACCACAGGCGCCCACCACAACGCCCGGCCATTTTTTGGTTGCAGCCGTCATTGTTGTTTGGCGGGTCCAGACTGGATTTGAACCCGCCAGCTCAGGTGTACATGGCTGGCGCCTTAGCCCATTGAGCTACAGGCGCTGAGCCGATTTTTATTTTCTTTTTACATCATTAGTTTCTAAACAACACAGTGAAACAACTATTTACATAATATTAGGGTTTTTTTGGTGAAAGTTTTTCCCCAAGAAAGCTTTAGTCTGTTGCCCAGGTCCTGAGCTTACCCCATAGCAAACTTGAACTTCTAGGTTCCAGTGATCCTTCTCCCTCAGCTTCCTGAGTAGCTGGGACTACAAGCATCTACCACCATACCTGGCTGATTTTTCTTTTCTTTTTCTTTCTTTTTTTTGTAGAGACAGAGTTTCACTTTATCACCCTCGGTAGAGTGCCGTGGCATCACAGCTCACAGCAACCTCCAACTCCTGGGCTTAGCCGATTCTCTTGCCTCAGCCTCACAAGTAGCTGGGACTATAGGCGCCTGCCACAATGCCCGGCTATTTTTCTGTTTTTCAGTTTGGCCGAGGCCGGGTTTGAACCCACTACCTTTGGTATATGGGGCCAGCACCCTACTAGATGAGCCACAGGTGCCGCCCTGATTTTTCTATTCTTAGTAGAACTGAGGTCTTACTCTTGCTCAGGCTGGTTTAGAACTCTGGAGCTCAAGGGATACTCCCACCATGGCCTCCCAGAATGCCAGGATTGTACTTAGTTATTGGTTGATATATTGTAAAAATGTGACCCAGAATCCAACTCTTGGGCTTAGGGATTCTCTTGCCTCAGCCTCCCAAGTAGCTGGGACTACAGGCGCCTGCCACATTGCCCGGCTATTTTTTGTTGCAGTTTGGCTGGGGCTGGGCTGAGAAGGAAGGAAGAAAGGAAAGGCGGCATCTGTGGCTCAAGGGAGTAGGGTGCCAGCCCCATATGCCAGAGGTGGTGGGTTCAAACCCAGCCCCACCCCCCCCCAAAAAAACCACACACACACACACACAAAGAAAACAAGAGAGAAAGGGAGAGAGACCGAGAAAGAGAAAGAGAGAGAGAATTTATGGGGATGTTTTACTTTAGATAAGCTACCTTATCTGATTGGAAGGGTGCACTGTGAACTTCACAGAGAAGTCAAGATCTGAAGAAAATCAGGGCGTGAGCCATTCACCCTTCTGGGGACTGGGGCAAAACCCCTGCAGGCAAAAGGACCAGCTAAACTCAGCAGCTGTGAGACAGCAGCCTGGCTAGTGTTTTGGGAGCAGCCCAAAGGTTGGCTGCTGTGGAGGAGTAAGGGGGGAGAGCAGAGGCAGTAAGATCAACCAGTCACAGGGTGCAGAGGGTTAGGTGACGGAGGGCTTTGAAGACCACTGCAAAGACTTTGGCTTTTAGATTTGATCGGCTCATAATTCGAGAGAAAGAAAGAACGGCCAAAATTTTTGGTCTGAGAAACTGTGACATTGGAACTGCCAGTTGCTGAGAAGGGAATATTGGCTGAAGCTGTCTGAGGAAGGCACGGAGAGCTGGGATTTGGACCTACAAGTTTAGGAAGCAGTGCGCTAGACTTCCAAGGGGAGAGATTCAATAGGCAGCCGGATGTATGAGTCTGGGACTCAGGATAGACAAATTTGAGGGCCAAAGGCGGACAGATCTTGAGATTGGATGTGCTCCTGCGAGTGTATAATAAGGAAAAACTCCAAGGACTCAGCTAGAGCATTCCAACATTGAGAATGGAAAATTAAGAAGGAGCCTGTGAGAACTGACTTACAGATTTAGCAACAAAAAGGTAATTGAAATATTTTTAGTAAAAACAAGTTGTACATTTAAATTCCTTAATTCTGAGTTCTGGGGACATTGTGAATCTATAGTTGCTATGGAGATCATCATGGGCTTCTTGCTGAATCTAATATCGGAGAAGGATGGAAACTGAAATGTCTTTC
This sequence comes from Arctocebus calabarensis, assembly GCA_963573935.1. Taxonomy (NCBI): domain Eukaryota; kingdom Metazoa; phylum Chordata; class Mammalia; order Primates; family Lorisidae; genus Arctocebus; species Arctocebus calabarensis. The sequence continues at coordinate 2,070 of CAUYON010034245.1, forward strand.
GGTTATGTTCACATGATAATTTGATTTGAGCTAAAATACATGCTATGCGAAATTAGGGCATTTAAACATATAATCATAACTATTTCTGTATTTCATAGAATGACCTGTAACATCCTAGTCTCCAGTCACTTTTCTTTTAATATCAGAGAATATTTTTTTTTTTGAGACAGAGCCTCAAGTTGTCACCCTGGTTAGAGTGCTGTGACATCACAGTTCACAGCAACCTCCTATTCCTGGGCTCAAGCGAGTCTCCTATCTCGCCTCCCATGTAGCTGGGACTACAGGCACCCACCACAATGCCCGGCCATTTCCAGTCACTTTTCAAACTTTTATTTTATTGTTTTTTGAGACAGAGTCTCACTCTGTTGCCTCAGGCTAGAGTGCCGTGGTGGCAACAGAGCTCACAGCAACCTCAAATGTCTGGGGTCAAGGGATCTTGCCTCAGACTCCCAAGTAAGTGCGACTACAGGAGCCCACCACAATGCCTGGCTAGCTTTTCTATTTTTTAGTAGAGATGGGGGTCACCTTCTTCCTCAGGCTGGTCTTGATCTCCTGAACTTAAGCAATGCACCCGCCTCAGCCTCCCACAGTGCTAGGATACAGGTGTGAGCCACCGTGCCCAGCTTCTTTCAACATTTTAAAAGCTGTATTCCTCTACTTATTTTCTGTCACACATCCCTGGCAAATTTCAGTGCTAGATGTAAAGCAACAGCCTTATTTGTTCAAGAACAATGACCATTTTCCAGGTCTTGTTTATGTCCCAATCTGCCTGTTTTGTTGTCCTCCATAATAGTTTTAGATCTTTTCCACTCATTTCTAACCTCCTTTCAGCCTTCCTTGTCCACCTTCAGCCCAGATTCTACTGATATATTGAACTAGCTGTTGAAAATGTCCACCCAATCTCGGCGCCTGTAGCACAGTGATTATGGAGCCAATCACATACACCCAGACTGGCGGGTTAGAACCCAGCCCAGGCCAGGTAAGCAACGATGAGAACTGCAACAGAAAAATAGCCTGGCGTTGTGGCAGGGGCCTGTAGTCCCAGCTACTTGGGAGGCTGAGGCAAGAGAATCTCTTAACCCCAAGAGTTTGAGGTTGCTGTGAGCTGTGACGTCACAGCACGTTACCAAAAGCAACATAGTGAGACTCAGTCTCAAGAAAAAAAAATAGCCCTGCTATGAAACTAATCTATAGCTTTCATATGAAGGCTATAACCCAATTATAGCATAAAAATATGGGGAAAGGGGCAAGGGAGGGGAGGGAGGAGGCTGGGTAGAGGGAGGGTAATTGGTGGGATCACACCTATGGTGCATCTTAGAAGGGTACAGGTGAAACTTACTAAATGTAGAATATAAATGTCTTAACACAATAACTAAGAAAATGCCATGAAGGCTATGTTAACCAGTTCGATGAAAATATTTCGGATTGTATATGAAACCAGTACATTGTACCCCATGATTGCATTAATGTACACAGCTATGATTTAATAAAAAAGAAAAAAAATCTCCACCCAGATGCCTTACAAGTTCTTTAACCCTTAAGTATTCACCATGTTCAAAGCTGAACTAATGATCCTTTCTCTCCTAAGATTAATTCCTTTCCTGGTAAATTGTGCCTTTCAACAAGTGCTCAAGCCAGAAACCTAAAACATTTTTTCTTTCATTTTGAGACAGTCTCACTCTATGGCCCTGGGCTAGAGTGCCCTGGTGTCAGCCTAGCTCACAGCCACTTCAAACTCCTAGGTTCAAGTGATTTTTCTGCTTCAGCCTCACGAGTAGCTGGGACTATAGGTGCCTACTACAACACCTGGTTAACTTTTCTATTTTTGGTAGAGATGGGGTCTCACTCTTACTCAGGCTGGTCTGGAACTCCTGAGCTCAAGTGATCCTCTCATCTTAGTCTCCCAGTGTATCACACGTATGAGCCCCCACACCTGGACCCCAAATATCTTTATCAAATTTAACACCCAACTCTGGGGAATCTCCCTCTCGGATCCATTCTCCATATTCTCTGTTTTACAGCCATTCTACCTTTTGTTTATTTTTTCTAAACCTAAAATCTGATCTTGTCACTCTCCCCTTCTATGCCTACCTCATCCCTTAATTCAAATCTGACTTACCACAGTCTTTCATCCTGCCACAGGCAGGATGAAAAGGCAATAATACTCAAATAATACTCTTTGAAGGCTTTTTTTTTTAATCTTTAATCTTTGTCTTTTTATTTATTATTATTTTTTCATTAAATCACAGCTGAGTACATTAGTGCAATCAAGGGGTACAATGTGCTGGTTTCATATACAATCTGAAATGTTTTCATCAAACTGTTAACAGAGCCTTCATGGCATTTTCTTTTTTTCTTTTTTTTTTTTCCCCCAGTGGTAAGATGGAATTTATTTACAGACAAGAATACAGAAAACACTAAAGCTCCTGGAAGAGAGAGAGAACTCAAGTGGGGAGAGAAAAGCTCTCTCCGTTTCTGTCCTGAATACTCTTTGAAGGCTTATGATTCTTTGCACTTGTGGTGCTTACTGTTCATGGGGAAAATAGACATTAAATATACCACTGGCTTATGCAATTGTTTTGAATTTTTGGGGCTTTTTTGTTTTGCTTTGTTTTTTTGAGACAGTGTCTTTATCACCTTGGGTAGAGTGCTATGGTGTCATAGCTCACGGCAACCTCAAATTCGTGGGCTTAAGTGATCCTCCTACCTCAGCCTCCTGAGTAGCTGAGATTATAGGTGCCTGCCCAACTAGTTTTTCTATTTTTAGGAGAGATGGGGTCTTACGCTTGCTCAGGCTCATCTTGAACTCCTGAGTTCAAGCAATTCTCCTGCCTGGGTCTCCGAGAGTGCAAAGATTACAAGAGTCAGCCATTGTGCCGGGCATATGTAATTGTTATTTGTGCTGTTTAAGAAGATTGTAATGTGAGTATATAACTGGAAGAGTTATAACTCTACTAGAGTTCATCTAGTAGAGGCCTCCTCGAGGAAATAACTTTAGACCGAAACCTGAGGAATGAGTGTTGGGGTAGGAAGGACAGAGCCAAGTGTAGAAGCCCTCAGATCAGACAGGACACTAGAACAAACTGAAAGGTCACTGTGGCTAGAGATGGGTGGGGATAATGCTGGAGAGGTGGTTGGAGCTAAGGTAGATAAAACATATAGGATTGAGCTTGGCACCTGTGGGTCAATGGGCTAAGGCGCCAGACACGGACACCATGGACACACTTTGGCGGGTTCGAATCTAGCCCGGGCCTGCCAAACAACAATGGTGTTGTGGCGGGCACCTGTAGTCCCAGCTACTTGGGAGGCGGAGGCAAGAGATTGAGCCCAGGAATTGGAGGTTGCTGTGAGCTGTGATACCACAACACTCTATCCAGGGTGACAGCCTCAAGCTCAAAAAAAAAAAAAATTATAGGATCGTTTAAAATTTTTTTTTTTGCTTTTTTTTTTAGAGGCAGATTCTCACTTTGTTGCCCTCGGTAGAGTGTTGTAGCATCACAGCTCACAGCAACCTCCAACTCCTGGGCTTAGGCAAGTCTCTTGCCTCAGCCTCCTGAGTAGCTGGGACTACAGGCACCTGCCACAATGCCTGGCTATTTTCTGTTGCAGTTTGGCCGCAGCCAGTTTGAACCCACCACCCTCGGTATATGGGCCTGGTGCCCTACCCACTGAGGCACAGGCACCACCCTCACCTAATTTTTAGAGATGGGGTCTTGCTTTTGCTCAGGCTGGTCTCAAACTGCTAAGCTCAAGTGATCTGCCCACCTCAGCCTCCCACAGTGCTAGGATTATAAGCTTGAGCTCCAAGCCCAGCCCTAAATAAGATTTTAAACAATAAGAACATAAAAATCGAAACTGCCTGCCAATACAGGTATTTATGTGACCTCTAGTAAGCAGGTTGAGCATTCTGCTTGGTTGTGAACACTTGGTCCTCTCTCCCATACCAACGGGGTTGAATGAGACATCAACTGTTAATCAAACTGTTAATGGTCCTCAGTTTCCCTCTTCAGGAAATTAGACTTTTTTGGGTTTTTTGAGACAGAGTCTCACTCTGTTGCCCAGGCTAGAGTGCCCTGTGGCATCATAGCTCACAGCAACCTCAAACTCTGGAGTTCAAGCAATCCTCCTGCCTCAGCTTCCAAATAGTAGGGATTATAAGGTGCCCTCCACAACACGTGAACATATTTTCTAATTTTACTAAGACGAGGTCTCACTTTTGCTCAGGCTGGTCTCAAACGCCTGAGCTCCAGCAATTCTCCCGCCTCGGCCTCCCAGAGTGCTAGGATAACAGGTGTGAGCTACTCCACTGGCCTAGGGATTGTTTTTTTGACAGGATTAGGAAGCAGCTCATTAGCTGTTTTTAAGGGGATCCTCCCCCATCCATCCATCTATTCATCTTGGAATGAGTATTAGGAATTCTAAAACAGGCACACACTCTTGGGAGGCTGAGGCAGGAGGATCATTTGAACCCAGGAGTTTGAGGTTGCTGTGAGCTAGTTTGAGGCCCTTAGCAACAGAGACTCTGTCTTAAAAACAAACAAGGGCAGCACCTGTGGCTCAAAGGAGTAGGGTGCCAGCCCCATATGCCAGAGGTGGCGGGTTCAAACCCAGTCCCCACCAAAAACTGAAAAAAAACAAAAAATCAGAATCATTGTAACTTCATGGTGGCTCATGCCTTTAATCCTAGCACTCTGGAATGCCAAGGTGCGTGAATTGCTTGAGCTCACAGAAAAACTAAGGCAAGAGGATTGCTTGAGTCCAAGTTGGAGGTTGCTGTGAGCTATGACACTACAGCACTCCATCCAGGGTGACAGTTTGAGACTCCCATCTCAAATTAAAAAAAAAAAAAAAGGTAACTACTGCACTAAATATATGCCTCTGGTACATATTAGCATTTTTAAAGTATCTGCTAACTACCCACCAAGAGGTAAGTTGTCAAGATTCTCAAAATCCTAAAACAGTTACCAGTGAAGCAGCTGTTGAGAAGTAACAGCAGGGTGGCGCCTGTACTCAAGAGTAGGGCGATGGCCACATGCACCGAGGCTGGCGGGTTTGAACCCAGCCCGGAGCAGCTAAAACAATGACAACTGCAACAACAACAATATAGTCGGGCATTATGACAGGTGCCTGTAGTCCCAGCTAGTTGGGAGGGACTTAAGCCCAAGAGTTTGAACTTGTTGTGAGCTGTGACGCCACAGCACTCTACCGAGGGCGACAACTTGAGACTCCGTCTAAAAAAAAATAAAAAGGAAGCAACAGCGAAGTTGCAACTTCACTTTATGTTATTATTTTATTTCATTTGTTAAGGCTAGTCACACGAAGCAGTGGAAGTGGAGAAGGAACAAAGGAATCTGTAACTGGGTGTGATCCATGAGTTGTAACACCACCCTACTACTAAGTTGCATTTTAAACCCAATGAGATCATGTTAGCTCTAGCCTCGGCTGCTACCTAGTATTTATTAAGCACTTACTACGTACAAGAGATTGGAGCTGTGGAGAGGGCTGGAAAAAAACATGAAAACAACAAAAACACCACAATCCACACCTCCAAAATCACAACACAGGACTAATCAGTTAGTGAAAAAGTTGTTTTGACTGTAAAGGCCTTGGCGGGCAGGCCCGCTGCCCCCATGACCTTCAGTTCACCACTCTCCGCAGGCGCTCCGGGTAACCGAAGGCTCCAACCCACCCGTCTACCAGCCGCACCCGGGCCGCCCAGCCCGCCCGGCGCCCGCGGGGCTGGTGTGGCCACGTGACTGGTCCCGCCCAATGGGCGGGCAGCGCGCGGCGGGGCTCTTATAAAGGCGGGGGTGGCAGTAAACTAGCGGCCGCCATTGGGGCGAGAGCTGGCCGCGAAGGACGGTGGAGAACTGCTGCCCTGCACCGCTTCATCTTGTGCAAACTGAAAGGGGCGCGCAGGTAAAGTCTTTTTCCTAACAGGTAATAGATCCTCTAAGGGAAGCATCGTCCTAGGCTGGCCCCCGGGGGCAACCTAAGTTGGGAGTAACCGTTTTTTTCCCCTCTCCCCTCCCCCATTAACATGCGACGGGCGAGAGGCGGTTGGGAGGCCATCCGGTTGGTGCCCGCAGGCCAAGTGAGCTGCCAGTTGCTTACCTTTGGCCTTAGTCAACCCCAAGTTCGTTGCTCCAGTGAACCTTTTCCGCCCCCCTCGCCCTCTCTTCCCCTAAATGTTTGGGGTTTTTGCTAGGGAGGGCTGGGAAGAAGGGGGTGGGGGTCTAGTTGTACAACTGCCTCCTCCCACCTTGAAAAACACTCATGGTTTATATGGGTTCCCCTTAGGTCTACGAGATCGGTAATTTGCTGCTGCCGGTACTATAGTCTTGGGAATGCCGCAGAAAGTGCTGCACTTTTAGCTTTAGCTGGCGTGCTTGGGTTTATTCTGCCACTCCTTATTTGGGACAGGGAAATCCTGGTCCTAAATGCGTTTTCCTTCAACTAACTTCGTTAATCCTTTGGAACCTCCTAAACCCTCTCTGCTGGGTATTGCGGAATTGGCGGTGGGCCTGACCTCAAGGTGCCCTGGTCGGGGTTAAGAATTAAAATAGAGGTATGTATAGGGTGTTTTGGGACCTAGGGGAGAGGCCTGGGTGGTTGGGAGGGAAGGAGGGAGACTTCTCAGTAAGACTTGGTAACTCAGCTGTGTTTGGAGGGACGGATAGAAGTTAGGCTGAAGAGCAATGAGGGAAGCCAGAGTAAAGAGAAATTTCTCCAAGGTGTGATGTGTGTACATGGAGTAAGGTGGGGCAGTGGAGAATTGCTGGATTTTTGCTTTTTGTGTATTTTATTTTATTTTTGAGACAGACTCTCACTATGTCACCCTCGTAGAATGCCGTGGTGTCACAGCTCACAGCAACCTCAAACCCTTGGGCTTCAGTAATTCTCTTGCCTCATTCTCCCAAGTAGCTGGGACTATAGGTTGCCCACCACAATGCCCGGTTATTTTTTACTGTTGCAGTTGGCATTGTTTAGCTGCTAGCCTTGGTGTATTACTGTGCTACAGGAGCTAAGCCGATTTTGTTTCAATGTGGGGCTGCTGTGTTGCCCAGGCTGCAGTGCAGAGGCTGTTCACAGGTACCATCATGGCAAGTTATAGCCTTCAAGTTCTGGTCTTAAGTGATTTCTCCTTCCATGTACTGAGTAGGTGGGACAACAGAGGCTATGCCATGCTGCCTGAATTACACATTTCTGGGTATGTCATGTTGCAAGAATTACACATTTCTGGGCTGGGCACAGTGGCTCACACCTGTAATCCCAGCACTCTGGGATGCCGAGGCTGATGGATTGTTTGAGCTCACAAGTTCCAGACCAGCCTGAGCCAAGAGCAAGACCCCCACCTCTAAAAATAACCTGTAGTCCTAGCTACTTGGGAGGCTGAGGCAAGAGAATCGCTTGAGCTCAGGGGTTGGAGGTTGCTGTGAGCTATGACTCCATGGCACGCTACTGAGGGTGACAAAGTGAGACTCTGTCTCAAAAAAAAAAAAAAAGACATATTTCTGAGTGGCTATAACAATATTAGGGGTTTGTGGAGTAGCAAGAGATGAATCTAGTGAGATGGCTAAAGAGAGAGGATATTGTAAAAAAGGGTTTGTATATCATGAAGGACAGTGGGTTGAATAGCATGATCGTAAATAAGTTTGGAACAAAAATTCAAAAGATGTCACCCTTGCATCATGTCAAGTGACAATTGATTGTAACTATAAATATTGAGTCACAATTGCGTAGTAACAATTCTCTATAGAGAGACTGCATCCCAAAATTCTAGGTCAGTATGTGGCAACATTGTAGTTGCCTTTTGTTTTGTTTTTTTTAAGAGAGTCTCACTTTGTCACCCTCTGTAGAGTGCTGTGGCATCATAGCTCACAGCAATCTCAGACTCCTGGGGCTTAAGCAATTCTCTTACCTCAGCCTCCTGAGTAACTGGGACAACAGGCCCGCGCCACAACGCCCAGCTATTTTTAGAGAAAGGGTCTCTGTCTCAGGCTGATCTTGAACCTGTAAGCTCAGGCAATCCACCTGCCTCGGCCTCCTAAAGTGCTACTATTACAGGGATGAACCACTATGCCCAGCCTGGTTGGTTTTCTTTTATTTTTTTTGAGACACGTCAGTCTCTGTAGGTGCCTTGTATATAGTTAATAAATTGATGAACAAATGGAATTTGGAAAATGGTATCCTGGAAACTAGAAGAGAGTCATAATAGTCTCGTGACAGATACTGCTGAGATGGCAAGTAAGATAAGATTCAAAAAGAACCCATTGGATTTAACAACCAATTATGGTAAGTGTTAACTTCAGTGTAAGGGGTGTTTTAGAGGAATGACAGGGAAAAGCCAAGGGTGAGGTGAGCAGTAAAGACAGTGTCCTTTCTTAGGATGCCCTGCTGTGAAGAGAAGACCGAGGCTGTAAGGCAGTGTGTTTTAAACCTTCTCTGTCTCACTTGATCCTATAGTGAAACTTCTGTCACATACTTAAATTACATTGATCAAAAAAAGTAAAAAAAAAAAGAACATACTTCTATGCTATTCTGTCCTTTGATCTTCTTCCGAAAATAATTTAGTTAATGATTAAAAAAAAAATTTTTTTTTTTTTTTTTTTGAGACAGAGTGCTGTGACATCACAGTTCACAGCAACTTCCAACTCCTGGGCTCAAGCGATTCTCCTGCCTCCACTTCCCAAGTAGCTGGGATTACAGGCGCCTGCCACAACACTCAGCTATTTTTTTGGTTGTAGTTATTGTTTGGCAGGCCTGGGCTGGATTCGAACCTGCCAGCTCAGGTGTATATGGCTGGAGCCTTAGCCACTTGAGCCACAGGCACTGAGCCTAAAATAATTTTTGAGGCACACTCAAGCTCACTTTATCATCCTCAGTAGAGTGCCTTGGCGTCACAGCTCACAGCAACCTCCAACTCCTGGGCTTAGGCAATTGTCTTGCCTCAGCTTCCTGAGTAGCTGGGACTACAGGTGCCCGCCACAATGCCTGGCTATTTTCTTGTTGAGGTTTGGCCGGGCCGGGTTTGAATCCACCACCCTCGGTATATGGGGCCGGTGCCCTACCCACTGAGCCACAGGTGCTGCCCAGGAGCTGATAGGATTAAAGGAAGACATTTTAAGGAGGCTAGAAAAGGGCGTAAGGACCATCAGGAAAGGATATTATCTAGAGTCCCAGGGAAAAGGGTTCTAAGCAGAAAGGGTGCCTCATTATGAGACTGAAGGATGGAGATGGAGGGAGGAGCAGATGAGATTGGATTATTGCAAACAAAACACAAAACAACAATAAATTACCTCTGCCCTTCACTGAAGCCTGATCTAGTTTTGAAGAAACTATTTGTTATTGTGTTGGAAACTGCACATTTGAGGTAGGAGTTGGAGTTAGTGAATGAGCTGGTCCCGTGCCAGGTAGCTTTGACCCTTCTGAGCTCTAGAGCTATCTTTTATCCAGAATCCAAGTTCCTTAGTTCTATGCTGTTCTTCCCTGCAGAAATTCTACTAGAACTGCCATACTGAAGAATAACTTACCATCATTTATTGAGGTAGATGGAAATTATTATTTCAGACAGTCTCTGTTGCCCCACGCTGTGTGCTGTAGCAGAAGCCTAGCTCACAGAAACTTTATACTTACGGGTCCAGGTAGTTCGGCCTCAGCCTCCTATGGAGCTGGGACTACAGGCACCCATCATAACACCCAGCTAATTTTTTTCTATTTTTAGTAGAGAGGGCCTTGCTGAGGCTGGTCTCCAACTTGAGATCTCAAGCAATCTTGCCTTGGCTTCCTGGAATGCTAGGATTACAAGGGTGAACCATTGTCCAGAAACTAATTTTTTAAACTATCTTCTACAATTCCTCAAAGTTAATATAATCTTACCTGAAATTGAGCCTTCCAGGCTCAAGATATGTTACGTTAGCTTTGTTTTTTAGTCAGCTCAATTCTTTGAGACTTAACTGTGCAAATAGGGTAATACAGTTTAGTACCCCTACCACTATGGTTAGAAATCCTGAGGAATTAAAGAATTTTTTTTCCCCTGGGACTCCGTCAAAAAAAAATTATTTTTCTTGGCAAACTCAAATTGTTTTTTCTGATGTTTTTGTAAGGGACAAACTTTTGGACTCTTTCCTTACGTACTTGTGTGTCCATTCAGTTAGAGGTGAGCATTTATGTTTCTTCTAATATTTTGGAAACATTTTTTAAGCTTTTTTATGTATTTCAAAAAACTTTTAGTATGATATTTGTCGAGGATGATTGAAATATTCACAACCACCTCAAAGCCTTTATCTTTGAGGTTTAAATTTTTTTTTCAAGGCTAAGATACTAAGTTTAAAATTTTATATTCTTTTACATGTTGGTAGAATATAAGTTGAGATAACCTGGAGAACAATTAAACAATTAGCAAAATGTAAAAGTGTTGGCCCAGAAATTGTTGATGGGACTATATCCAATAAATATTGGCATATATATGCAATGATATTTTTGCAAGAATATTCATTACAGCATTGTACAAGATCAGACAGTTAAGTTCACAAACTCATTCTAGAAAGGGTGCTCCATACCTCATTGCTGAATGTCACTATAGTCACCTTTGAAGTACTCCCCTTGGGAAGCTGACACCAGCACCTAGTCCACGTTTAAAGCAATTGTAGAACTCATTTCTGAAATGGAAAGGAGTTTTGTGTAAGCTTGCAATGGCCATTGTTCAGGGTTGTGTGAATTGTGTGACTTTTTCAAAGACTTTCGATAGTTTTTGTCATTAGGCATTTACATATGCGAAGCCTTCTCTCTTCATGGTCTCCCAGGCTCTATTGGTTGAAGTGTTATTTTTCTTTCTTTTTTTTTTTTAAGCTAACATCTTTTTTTTTTTTTTTTTTTTTTAAATATTAAAAAAATTTAACACAAGGTATTGTGATTTAGAATAACACAAAAAAACAAAGAAAAAAACCACTGCAACCACTAGAGCCTGGGAGACCAGGAAGCGAGAAGGCTACGCAAATGTAAATGCCTAATGACAAAAACGCGCGAAAGGCTT
>CAUYON010034246.1:0-48979 GCA_963573935.1 Arctocebus calabarensis
ATTTCCTCCATGGAGCAGAGTTACGTCTGGTGTTTCATTGTCATATCTTTCTGCACTTCTTACTCTGAAATGGTTCTTCAACCATTTTTGTTCTTAGGTTGATCTTTACATTCTCAAGAGTACCCTCAGGTTCTTTGGTAATATATATACTCAGAAAATTAAGTTTGTATGATGTTTACTTCTTATTATATTTGGGTGTGCTTTATTTGTAAATTTTTTTTTGTTTGCAGGCTTTGGCTGGGGATGGGTTTGAACCCACCACCTCTGGCATATGGGGCCAGCACTCTGCTCCTTTGAGCCACAGGCACAGCCTCATTTGTAAATTTTGATGACCTTATTATAGGCATGATGGAGCCAAGCACACCAATAAGAAGCATGTGATGCCAATTTGCCTAATTGTAAGTTATGAAACCTCAGTTTCATAACTTATATTCAGTTTGATTACTTAATACTGAAAGCTGTGTTTCTCCATGTTCAGTTGCCATGTTCTCCTTGTAATTAATACATAATTAGTGGGGAGATTCTATGAGCCTCTGTAATACCTGGTTTCTCATGAAATTTTTGCCAACTATCATTAGTATGGATCCACTGATTTTTTTGCTTTTATCAGCTATGGTTGTTGTTATCTCTGAGGAAATAAATATAATTCTGTAAAAAATAAGGATACAATTTTTAAATGTATGCTTATGCTTGCTATAGGATTGAAATTTAACTTTACATAAATGCGTAGTGCAGAAATACTCCAAGTATCAAAAGCAACATATAATTAGTAATACTCTACTAAAATCTCTAGATTTCCTGGAAGAAGTCAGTGAAAATCATCCATCCAAAACCATACCAGTTATTATTCCTACAAGAAACAAACAACAAAATAAATTAAAAAAAATAGGTCAACAATCAGCTCAATAGAACAAAAAATACAACCAAACAGTAATATTAATAACCCCCCAAACTCTTACATAAATACATATGCGTAATAAGTAAAGAATTAAAGAATAGAGAAGATGAGCAAATGTTTATACTAGTATTATTTTCCAAAAAAAATGAAGGAAGTTATGAAAAAGAACTTAAAAATGAAAAGTAGAGTCATTCTTAAAATAAAAAGACAAAAGACTTATTAGATAACGTATTTTACGTCTCGAAGGCAACTATAAGTAGGGTATCAGAGTTAGCACTTTTAGTAAGCCTGTATTATATAGATGAGATTAAAAGATAAACTGAGAAGAGTTTAAGACAAAAGGAAAAAATAGTGACAGAGATTGGACTAATGGGCTGAAGTGAGAGAGTTAAACCGGTCAAACTAGAAATTGGTGTATAGCTGTCAAATAAAGCAAATTTAGACTCAAGTAAGGAGAGACTTCAATCAGAAGGATTATTGCAATGGGAGAAAGGGACTATTTCAATAGAGAGAAAGCTCTGACTCTAAGTTCTCCAGTATTTCAAAGGTCAAGCAGAAAACCTTTTTTCTTTTATAGGGAGGAGTAAACAAGACTGGAAAGAACCAGGGTAAGGGACTAGGTGGCTTCATGTCACAGTCAGGGAAAATCTTGCATTAAGCCTATTCTCAAAGGGGGTGTTGAAGAGAGGTTGTTTGCTGGATCAGGCCGAGGGTAACTGGTAAACAGGGAGAGTGTCTTTGAGTCTTATTTAAAACATGAGGGGAACAAGCAGAGTGGGAACATTTCTATAAACATCATACTTGTCAGGAACATAGTCTCCAACGAAGTTTAACACTGTCAGCTTTTAAACCAATGTAAAAAATGAGAAGTGGGAAAATATACAATAGCTTATGCCTTGGGCACTAAGAGCAATGCGGGTGAGTCATAATGAACAGTTTCCTGTTCAATTAACTTTGACCAGGTCCAGGTGATTTACTGTGTGACAATGGCAGTCCAAGAGTGAAATGGAGAGTGCCTATGATGTCAAAGCGCTTCCCATCTAATGTGTAGGGTGTCTGAAGCCTATTTAATAACTTCCATTGCTCAGATATAAATTAAACATTTCTATGGTCGAGAGGGATAAAATATATTCTTTTTAGATGTGGGACACAGATTAATTCCTGAAGGAGGTATATTTAAGTCAGTTCACTCTAATAAAACTCAATTCTTTTTTTCTTTTGGCCAGGGCTGGTTTTGAACCCACCACCTTGGCATATGGGGTTGGCGCCCTAGTACTTTGAGCCACAGGCGCCGCCCCAAAACTCAATTCTTTTCAAATTACTTTCACATGAGTAATCTCACCTGAAAACTCACAAAACATCCCGACTGAAATTAGCAGGTATTGTACTTATTTTGCACTTGGAAAAATAAACAGGATTATTTCTCGAAGCTCCAGTAGAGTTGACTGCCAGTATAGTGATTGTTATTTTTCTCTTCCTATTCATATTTTAAGGGCAATGGAGGTTACAGCATGTGTTAAAAATCATAAATTTTACTCAGGACAGAAAGGACAGAAAGAGGAGAAAAAAGAGAATAAAGAAAAAAAAAAAACAAGTACATGACGTATACCATGATTCTAGGATGTGGGAAGAAACACAATGAAAAACTCCAGGAGGGTAGATGGGAACAGTAGTGATCATGGCTTCTCACATCAGACCAATTTATCCTTAGGCAATGGAAAGTCTGGAGATTTCTTGCAACACTTGTGCCAGAATGCTTTTCTTTTCCCTCATATACTCCAAATTAATTTCTGTCTATAAACTTTGACTTTTCACTCCCATCGGGCTTCTGAATTTCCCCTTCAGTATCTCAATAAGTTTCAATTAATAACTACTTCATTATAAATTTTAAAAGAAAATGAATATGCACATATTTATAAACACACGTAGGTATGTAATGATTATACTCAGAAATGTGCGAACGACTCTAAGATGCCTGCAGTTAACACTGAAAAGATTAATGTACTGATTTTCACATAGTTATAATGGCTCAGAATAAGGCCTAATAAAGAGAGATAAACATAAATGCAACTTTACAGACACACAGAAAATTCACTGTAGATTTTAGAGAAAATGAATCTTTTTCTTTCTTTTTTAAGGATTCTTAAAGTTCATCTAATAATAAAATGATTTCAATGAGTTATAAAATAAATGATTCAAGCTGATGCTGAGAACATCTCATCATTTACAGGATTGCACCTTAAGGAAACAAATTCGATTAATAATATTTGAGGCTGGGCCATGTCATTAGCTAAAAAAGAACCACCTTTTAGAAACTTAATCTTCTGGATAATTTATGTGTGTTTACCAGAACATCCTCTATTCAAGAAGCTAAGTTAGGCATAAATTAATCATGTTTTGGTCAGATGGACTTGCAATTAAAAATAGAATTTTGACTCACAAATATGGCTTGTGTATGTGTTCGTTTGCTTGTTTGTTGTTTGGCTGAATAACAAGTTCACTAGTCATTGTGGTAAGGGCCAGAAATAAGAAATAAAAATCCATTATTTAATAAAAATTTATAGTGACACACATACAGAAAAATTAAACCAATGTGCATGACAAGTTTAGTCTTCAACATGTAAAGAACTAGAAGGAGCTATAATTGAAATATCCTGAAAAAGAACTGACATTTCAATTTGCCAGTGGCTGTGGCAGACACACTGGCTGGCAGAGACAGAATAGCAGTATTAAGGAACACACATAAAGGAGAAATCAGATGGTATGGTTAAGTTGAAAATCTTGGTAATTATTTTCCTACAGAAGCCTAGGGCTTCTGCTATAAAAGTGAGAAAATGAAACCCAAATGGGCAAATAACAAATTTTCCCCATTTTGTGCAGCACTGTAATAATTCAAACATTATATAACTTCACCTGTCACCTAAGCACAGTGTGTGAAAGATATGTGCTGATTAACTTAAAATATGAGTTAAGAAATGTTTACTAAGCAATGACTATGTTCAATGCTTGCCCCTGAGCAAGTACCGAAATCCCAGAATATGAACTAAACCTTCTGTTGAAAAACTTCCAGTTTATTGAAAGAGGAAAGGGAAAAGTGCCAAAAAACAGGTTAATAGCATTGCAATTATTAAAATAACACATCTACAACGATCATTGCTATTCATTGTCCAGATCCAATCCGATACAATCAATGCTTGTGTGTCTGTTATCCTGCTTCTGTGAGTTTTTTTGCCACTAGGGCTAAATCATCCAAAGGATTCTAGAACTAGAAATGTCTGGGGCACCGCTTCACATTCACTTTGCTCCACACCTCACAGAGGCCAGGCGTTACCAAACAGTAAATAGTTGGTATAGTAGTAGGGAAACCTGTCTCACTCACCTGGAGCTGGGATAAACTCTGCTGTGTGAATACATGCCAGACCTCTAGAGTATACCCGAGTGAAGCTGGATTTTCACCTGAAATAACACCCTTGTTTGATTCTTTCTGGCCGGGTTCAAACTCGCCCGTCTTCCATTTGCACACAAATCTCTGTCACAGAGGCTGACCTAAGAACATCCTTGCAGAAGACATTGTAGGATGATAAATTATTAATTGTAAATAAGAAGTAAAAAAATTATGTGATGCCTCAGAAGATAGAAACATTAGTTTGTGATAGAATAGGTTAGTTTTTATAACTAAGAAACCAAAAAGTGCTTGAAAAAACAATAAGGTTCGAACAAGCAGAGGAAATGAGCTATTCTGCCACAGGGACCAGCATAAGGGGGTCTTCATGACAAAGTTCTCATGTTTCTTTTAAGGATAAGTAACACAATTCTTCCAGAACAGAAGTTTTGATAATAAGTGGTGATTTTGTTAGGAATAAAAATACTAAATGAAAGGAGTGATTTTCCTAGAAACAGATTATGGTGGTCCTTAAAACGGAAAAATAACCTTCACAACACAACTAGATACATATTAAAACTTTACTGTAAGCACATCGCTCCTCTATTCCCAAATTTTAAATTATTTCTCTAATTCTAGGAAATACATTTTAGGACTGGGAGACAAGACAGAACAATTGGGGCCTAGTCCATATGGATAAACATGAAGTAAATAGTGGTTATAAACCTACAAGGTGGGCAGGGCTTGCGGGAGAGTGGTTAATAGGACTAGAAATTAAGAAATTTAGAATGACCATTGCACCACAGCAGTGGTTCTCAACCTGTGGGTCACTACCCGCAGGAACGGGATAAAAGGCTTGCAGCATTAGGAAGGTTGAGAACCACTGCACTATAGAGTTATGTGGAATCACTCATAAGGGTCTGAGACTAATATCTTGGGCGGTAGCCAAAATTTGGACAGGTTTTAAACAAACTTAAAGTGGATATGAATGAATCCAATGAGACACTTTGATTCTTAAAGACTAAGCCATTATTAACACCACCATCAGAAATTCAGTGAGAGTTCTGGTTGAAAGAACTGGCTAAAATTCAGTAATCATGTACTTCCCACTCTGTCCACAAACGCTTCATAGAATCTTATGTAAATAATAAACTTCTGGGCTTTAAAAATCCATCCTCCGATAATTCTAATGAACATATTAGCTGTCAAGTTATCTTCTGATTATCATGCTATCAGGGAAAATAATAATTTTGGTTTGCAAGTTTTTCATTAGAAAGAATTTTAGGTAATACGTGTGAATTAACCTGGAAGGTAGTTACTGGAAATGTGGAAGTGACCCCAAGAGGAAGGGTGGATTAGGGCAGTTCTCCCAGGGATCTGGCGGTGGGAGGGATATTTTTGGTTGCCACAACTGGGGTATTGTTTCTGGTATGTAGCGGGTAGAAGTCAGGGAGGCTGCTAAACCTTCTACAAACCCTTGAAAGTCCTCCATAACAAAGGTAGTATGTTGCCCAAAATGTCTACGGTGCCTAGGGTGGCATTGTACTGGAGTTAGATGCAGTGATGCTGTAAATAAACAGACCACAACCACTTTAGCTGACTTTGAAGAGCCAGATTTTTTAAATCTACCTCTTATTCTTTCTTGAATCACAGATTTTCGAATAATCAACTTGATCTTAGTTTTTAAGCTGTAAATCACTATTCAGGACACGTCACGCTATAGGATTCATTCATTCACTGCTGTCTAGTGTTTCACACGGTGTCTGGCTAGTGTGAGGCAAAGGAGTTGCAGTTGTAAAATAATGAAGAAAATAATAAATTATTTTTAGTATGTGTAATATCACATCTCTTTTTAAATTCACTTCCAAGGAATAGGAATATGTCCTCAGCAATACATATTTACTACATGTATGTTCTAACATTGGATACTACCAGGCTAATTCAAATTAATGAGAAGTCAATGGCACATATTAGAGGTTCAAGATCTATTTGTTCAGTGACTACTCGTGTGGAACAAGAAGATTAGAAGGGTTAAGGAAATATATTTTCACATCAAGAGAAAAACATGTAAAATATTTTGAAAAGAAGAAATAGCACATGTAATGTTAACTAGACATTAGGTATACATTTCTTAATTTTGTTGCTATGACATCAAAC
Source organism: Arctocebus calabarensis (assembly GCA_963573935.1). Classification (NCBI taxonomy): domain Eukaryota; kingdom Metazoa; phylum Chordata; class Mammalia; order Primates; family Lorisidae; genus Arctocebus; species Arctocebus calabarensis. Next base: position 6,438 of record CAUYON010034246.1, read on the forward strand.
TGCCAACTGTATTTATATAATAAGAGTTTTGGTAAGGCATGTTAATGGCAAGTTTAAAAATGAACTCATATAGATAGTTACATATGTATTGGATATTACCACTAAAGTTTTTAATGAGCGTATAAATCTTAGCATACCCAATGAAGAACTGGTATTCTCACTCCACATATTCTTTCTTGATTCTCACTCCTTCATTTTGGGATCTGACATGAACCAGTGCTCACTTATGCTTAAGCTTAAAACCTAGAAGTTATTTTCCCTCATCATAAAATCCAAAGCATCCACACATTTGTTGGCAAAATCTCAAAATATATAAGTAATCAGCTCGCCTCTCTCCTTCACTATTGCTAATCTCTAAATCAAATTTTTATTGCCTGCATTGGGTACTACAGCACCAGCCTTTTAGCTGCTTTTCCAGATTTCAAACTTATTCTCAACTTCAGCAGTCTAGACAAATTGGGAAAATTGTAAGTTAATTTAGGAAATTTCTTCTTTAAAAACAACTCAATTACTTCATTTAGTGCAAATTCATGAATACGGCAAAGTAGATTTCAACATCATCTTCTGTCTCCTCTGTGAAGGAATCCCATAGTTTTGGATAAACTTTACCTTTGGCTCCTGGGTAGGAGTATGGAACTAACAATTTAAAAAAACAGACAATCCTGTCATCACATATTACGTCTATGGTCACAAGACTGGTGAATGGAAGGCACGTGACTTACACCTATCTACTTAAAGTGAATTTCAGGGAAATTACTGGGAATTGTGAAACATGGACTTTCCTGCAGAAGTGAAGAAGGCTTGAACTGCTTCTACTATTTTGAGCCAGGAGAAAAGAGTCTGAGGGCACATCCAATACATGAAGGCAAAGAACTGAAGGAATTGCAGAGAATAAGGCATAGAATTCCGAGCAAATAATGTTGAATGTATCTGCTAACATCTGGTTTAGAGTGGCCAATAAATTTCATCATTCTTTTAAGCGGGTTATAGTTGCATTTTGTGACCAAAAGTATTTAAAAACAGTAGATCTTAACTGTGTTCTCTTGACTCTTTTAACCCAGATAGTATCTCTGCTCTAAAAATCTTTGCTTATTGAAAATCTAGTAATTAATTTAAAATAGCTTTCATAAATTTATGACATAAATAGCATATACTTATGAAAATAAGTTCCAAAATACGGTCTCACTGGAATATGTAATTCCAAAGAAGATATGCAAATGGATACTAGGCTTATGGAAAGTAGCTCAGTGTCACCAATCACCAGGCAAATGCCAATCAAAGGTACAATGAAAAATGAAATCTCACATATAATGATGCATAAACGAAAGAGACAAACATTGGTGAGCATGTGAAGAAATTAAATTGAAATCCTCATACAGTGTTGGTGGATACGTGAAATAGTATCACTACTAAACAGTACAGAGACTCCTCAAAAAATTAAAAATATGATCTAACAATCTTGCTTCTGCATATTTATTCAAAAGTATTAAAACCAAAACCTTGAAGAGATATTAGTTGTGATTGTAACAGTGTTCACAGAGGTATGATATGAAAATAATCTACATAATTATAGACAGATTAAATCATTAAAATCTGGTATATTGCATAGAAACAATAGAATATTAAAACAAAGAAGGAAATCTTTTAATACATACCATCATAGATGACCATTGAAGACAATAAGTGAAGTAAGGCAGTCATATAAAAAAATACTTCATAATCTGCTTTATACGAGGTATCTAAAAATCATCAAACTCATAAAAACAAAGACCCATATCTGTGGACAACTTGATGGGACTTCCCAGGCTCCAGGAATGGAAGCAAAGAATGTCTGTAGTAGAAGCCGACTACTGTGGTAGTTTGTTTCAGCAAATTGAACTGACTAAGAAAGTCTTACTCCCTCCACTCTCCTCTTCGAAGTTTGCTTCAATCGCTTCTGTTAGATTACATCTTTATCATAAAACTAGTATGGTTTTCAACTATTCTTATAACTGGCTAGAAGAATTATTCACTTTTATTATCACTTCATTCTTATTACATGTTCAACAGGTTAAAATACAAAATTCTGAAATGTACTGACGTTTGAGTTGCAGAGGGTGATGAATTTTGGACAAGGAAAGAGAAGTTATGGGCACAAGTAGAAATTCTAGTAAAATGCACATTTTCTTTGACTGTAAAGATCAGTCACTCCTTCCAGCACGTGGAACAAACAAGCTTACACTGCAGCCACAGTGGGTATATGATTCACATTGATGTCACTATTCTGTTGTTTTTCTTTTTCAATGTTAATTACTTTAAGTTAGTTACCTGTGAAGCAAATGAATGGGTCTGGTAACACAAAAAATAATTGAAAGGAGGTGTTCTAGCAGTACAAGGAAACAGTTTAGGCTTGTGGGATAGCTCACACCTCCCAAAACTCTGGGTGAATTCCTTGAGCTTAAGAGTTCCAGAACAGCACCGAACAGGAGTAAGTCCCATCTTTACTAAAAATGGTAAAACTAGCTAGGTGCGGTAGTCCACACCTATAGTCCCAACTACTGGGGCGGTTAAGGCAGGAAAATAGCTTGAGCCCAAGTGTTTGAGCTTGCTGTGAGCTGTGACGACGCCACAGCTCTCTACACAGAACAATAGAGTGAGATTTTGTCTCGAGGAAATAAAAAATAATTCGCAACTCTCACAATTTGGCAGGAAAGAAAGGAGACCACCCTGTTCACAAATTATGTATTAAACATTCATTTGCTTTCATTGTAGTGGCAAATAGGTCTTAGGCTCGATTGATCTCAATAGGAGAGCAATGATATCTCACCACATAGCATTGTTTGATGATAATTGTCATATATCAATAAGACCTGAAGTAAAGCCTTTGTTGTTTATCCTAGATAAGGCAAGACAAAATAAATCAGCAACATGTGTGGTATTACCTCTATTAGATGTAACTTGTTAGTCAGAGCAGAAACAATGCTGGTAGCCCTGGATAATTCTCATCTTTGCTGCAAAAGGGCACAATGATTTTTCACTTTACGAAAATAGCCATTAGTCCTGTTATACAAAACCATTTAACACAGTTGATTTTGCATTATGTTACTAAAAATTCCAATGAAATAATTATATTCTCATGCCAGCGTCAGACGGCATTGTGAGTATTTTTCTAGCTTTTATTCCGTGGTACTCATGAAAGAATAGTGTGAAGACACAAAAAACATGTACACAGAAAACATACAAAACACTTTGAAATAATTCAGGTGGCTAAAAATCTTGTTGCTAGCAGACAAGCAATGCAAATACTTACATACTCAATTTTCTCTGCTTCACTTCATCAGATAAAACCAAACTGGACACTAGGAGTTACATTTTATGCGAAATGCATAGGGAATTAGCTCTGCAGTTTCCAGGGACAACAGCAAAATTGTGTGCTGGATGGCATTCACATAATTTAAAGTGACTCAGAGACTTCAAAGCAAGCTGATTTAAAAAAAAAAGCTGAAAATATTTCTTAACTGGTAAAAAAGGCGGTAGGACAGTGTTTTCTGCCATTTCAAAATAATCAATTGTTAGGATCTCTATTTTACATAAACTTATTTCTATTTGAAGTCTCAAATTCAAAATAATTATCATAAATACTGTAGTTATATGGGCAAGGGAAAAAACAATTTTTCCTTTGTTACATTAGTTAAAATAGTACAACCTAAGTGCTAATAACACAGAAGTGTTTTTGTTTGTTTGTTTGTTTTGAGACAGAGTCTCACTCTGTTGCTCTGGGTACCTGGGTGGGGTGCCCAGGCCTCATAGCTCACAGCAACCTCAAAACTCCTGGGCTCAAGGATCCTCCTGCCTTAGCCTCCCAAGTAGCAGGAACTACAAGCGTCCACCACCACACTGTTAGTTTTTCTGTTTTTAGTAGGGATGTGATCTTGCTGTTTCTCAGGTAGGTCTGGAATTCCTGAACTCAATCAATCCACCTGCTTCAGCCTCCACCTGAGTCAGCCTCCTCAGTGCTAGGATTACAGGTGTGAGCCACCACACCCAGCTATTTGAGGTTTTGAAGACATTTTTCACATGCCTTTAAGAACATCATAAAAAAGTGTTTTTGTGTGTGTGTGTGTGTGTTTTTTTTTTTTTAGGGACAGAGTTTCACTTTGTTGCCCTTGGTAGAGTGTTGTGGCATCACAGCTCACAGCAATCTCCAGCTCTTGTGCTTAGGTGATTCTTTTGCCTCAGCCTCTTTTGCCTGAGTAGCTGGGTCCACAGACTCTGGCCACAATGCCTGGCTATTTTTTTTTTGTTGTTGCAGTTTGGCTGGGGCCGGGTTTGAACCCACCACCCTCGGTATATGGGGCCGGCGCCCTATTCACTGAGCCACAGGTGCCTTCCGAGCAACAGAATTTTTTACAATAGTGAAATGTTGTATGATATAGACATACATATTTATTTCATCTCACAATTTGCAGAATGAAGCTTAGAGGGTAAATGGTTTGCCTTTTAAGGACCATGCCAACTCTTGGGCCTGTTTTGCCCTCAAGGTATCTGTTCGAGAAAGGCTCTACACTGTCTATTCTCTTTTAGAAATCTAGTTAATGATTTAATAAATATTTTTACCAAAATGTTTCTGAACTGAGTAATGGCAATCTGGGTAATTATTATAAATCACAAGAAAAGTCATTATAAAATTAAAACATCGTATGCAATGGAAGAGATTATTAATTAATTAATTAATTAATTTAGTAGAGACAGGATCTCGCTTTTGCTTAGGCTGCTCTCAAACTTGTGAGCCCAAGCAATATACCCAGAGGTTTCAGCCTCCCAGAGTGCTAGGATGACAAGTGTGAGCCACTGTGCCCGGCCAGTGGAAGTGATTTACCAATAATGAGTACGCATTACAAAGAAACAATGATGTGTAGAATGTTATGTATTACACTTCAGAAAGTACTTCCCAGCTGTTGTGGGTAGAGTAGGGAGGAAGAGAGGGTTGTGGGAAATGAGGGAGAGGGAGAGAGAGAACTTTTCACCTAGTAAAACTGAAATGCTTATGACCTGGGATCCGTATAGCAATTGGCCATTTCCTCTTCTGAGCCAGTAACACACTTGAATTTCAGTTACTCTGGTCTGTCTTCGCAGCTAATCATTTGGTCTAGTTCTGAGGTGTTGTGTCTTTAAACCCCAGGAATTCTAATATATAACGTCTTTGTTAATAAAGCAAAGGAAATATCATGTTTTCAATGGCACCGGTGGAGGTAAGGCAAAGGAGTTGTCTATTTAAGAACATTCCACATCACATATCTGGTGAGATATTTATAGATGACACCAATGACCAGATAAATTCCATGAGTGGAAAGTTACTGTGGTCTACACTGCAGCTGTAACATGTTGGTCTACAGTGCAGCTGTAACATTGTTCTCCCCAACACACACGTACTACATAGATATAATGGTTCCATTGTTTTGGATTATGGGGTAAAATGTCCTTAGGACCATAAAATCCATGCTTATATTGTAAAAAGACTGCTGCAAAAGGTTTTTTTTTTTTTTTTTTGCTTTGTTTAATTTACAAACATTACACATTTTATAAATGTGGCCACTCAGCATTAGATATTCTGCAAGCTTTTCTACTTAACCACATACAGTTCTCTCTAGCAACTGCCACGTTACCTGACACAGTTTTGCATGTTTTTCCACCCTAATTTGAAAAAATAATGTGCGCTTTCTTTTTATTCTATAATTTTTTTTTACATGAGGCAGAAAAAATACATTAACACAAAGCTTCTAGCAATATTTTTTTCAAAGCCATTCATGTTTATAGAGCAATTCTTGGTAATCTGAAAACCACCTGCTGGGTACCACAAAGAATATAACATTAGTGATCACAAATAACTATCTACACTGTACACATAAACAATGTGGCAATCAGGCCCCAGTTTGATCATGCCTATATACATTTTTGCAAGAGATTTTTAGTTTAATCTTATTCCTGGCCTCAAATTAACAGCAGAAAATAACAGACCCACAGAAATATGGCAAGTATGTAAGGCTAAGGATGAAGAGCAGGGAAAATTTTTACATGTCATCTATCTGCTTGGATTTGTTTAAAGACAGCAGCACCATTTATCAGTGCAATAATAAATATAAACTAGAGAAACTTCTGCCACAGCAATGAAAAACTCATATTTTAAAAAGTTAAGATTAATATATCTATATAAAGAATTTATGATTTTAAACATATAGCATAGAATAAAGACGGACTGGTACAATATACTAAATAAATCATATTTCTATGTACTGTAAATAAAAGATTTCTCAAATTTAACCTAAATATAATACTGATACATTATTTGTTTTTTCTAATTAAATCATAAACACATAGATCATGTATATATTAATGCATTTATGGGGTATAATGTGCTGACTTCATATAGAATGAGGAATGCTTACATCACACTGGTTAATATATACCTCATCTTGTTTACTTAGTTACTGTGTTAAGACATTTTTACTCTATGCTAACAGATCCGACATGTACCTTTGCATTCTGCACCATAGGTGTGATCCCACCATTCACCCTCCCTCCATCTGATCTTCCCTGTCCCCGTCCTTCTCCCCCTGCCTCCCTCCTTCATCTTGGGCCATAGTTATGATCTATTCTTCATATGAAAGTGTGAGGGATTGTAAATTGGTTTCATGACAATACTGAGTACATCGGATATTTTTTCTTCGATTCTTGAGATACTTTTACTAAGTAGGATATGTTCCTGATCCGTCCATGTAAACATAAAAGAGGTAAAGTCTCCATCTTTTTTAAGGCCATAATATTCCTTGGTATACATATACCACAATTTATTAAATTATTCATGGGTCAACAGTCACTTGGGCTCCTTCCATGACTTGACTATTATGAATTGAGCTGCAATGAACAATCTGGTGCAAATATGTTTGTTATAAAGTGATTTTGGGTCCATTGGATACACACCTAGTAGAGGAATTGCAGGATCAAATAGCAGGTCTACTTTTAGATTCCTGAGTATTCTCCATACTTCTTTCCAAAAAGGACGTATTAGCTTGCACTCCCACCAGCAGTGCAGAAGAGTTCCCTTTTCTCCACATCCCTGCCAATATCTGTAGTTTAAAGATTTTGTTATGTGAGCCACTCTTACAGGAGTTATATGGTATCTCAAAGTGGTTTTGATTTGCATTTCTCTGATGATTAAAGACGAGGAGCATTTTTTCCTGTGTCTATAGGCCATGCACCTATCATCTTCAGAGATGCTTCTGTTTAGATGTAAGAAAATCATAACCTACAAGAGTCAGAATATTAGAACGACTGCAGATCTTTCTGCTGAAACTTTTCAAGAAGAAGAGGATGGTCATCGACCTAATACACTATTTGAAAATGCATATAATCTATGAAATAGGTGGAGTTTTTCTCCCTGTCAGTAGTTGTTGTTTACTGGAAAGACTCAAGTGCAGACACGTTCCCTTGTGCCTGTAATGCAGTCTAGTCCTTTAGGAGGAGCAATTGAGTGCCCCAGGCTTTGGAAGAGACCATCTCGCTCCCAGGGGTTGTTTTTCCCTCCTTAGCATAAGCGGGCACAGGACTGAGGCTCAGATGGTTAAGTTGAGCAAGTCTGGAAGACTTTGCAAGGCCTCTGCAGGGCTTGAAGTTCATTGTCCCAGCCAGTAGGGACGGCCACTGGAAGGAGTGTAGAGAGAGGCTCTCCAAACCGGAATTGGATATTTTTGGTCCAATTGGAATGATGGCCCAATTGTTCGTGAAGAAGGGAATGAGCCCTCGTAAATTCTCTGGCTATTAGGAGTGAGCTCTACCCTCCTTCACCAGCCTTGCCCTCAGGTACTACATTCAGTTGTTACGGTGCCACAGCTGGGATCTTCCCTTCTGGGAACCCCCCTTGGACCCAGTTTGACAGCATGTCTTCCCCATGGGGGAGATGGCACTCCTCCAGATTGGCACATTCCAGACCCTCACAGTATTCTCCCATCAGCTCTACCCATAAGATGGGCTCCCCGTCTACTGAGTCCAGTTTCCAAATCCCCTTCCACCTTATACCTCTTATAATATTCTCAAATGGGAGGTGGACAGGATCCAGTCTGGCGTCAGAGCTGCTGACACACAGTCTCTGGGAGTGCTGGGGGACAGGCAGCTCCCAGACCATGCACTCCAGCTCTACAGCAGGCCGTCAAGAGGAAAACCATGGGCTCCTCTCCAGGTGATAAACTTAAAGTGGAAGGCACGCCAGTTAGGAAGAGGTAGCTGCTCACTAAATTGTTCCCTAACCTGCTGTCCAGGTTCCAGTGGACAAGGGAGGGCAGTGAGGGAAGAGTCTGGATGGAGGAAAGCCAGCTCTCTGGATTCTTGGGTCACTCTCCTAGGAGGGGAATCTGTGTGGAATGTCCAAATTTTAGGTAATGCTTGTTCTCCCCACAGTTCTGTAGTTTCTGTTGTGATTGGGACTGTAGGAGTAGAAGAGCTTCCAAGTAACTAGGATTCTCTGATCACCAAAGGCACATGGAAAGGAAAAAAGGCTTACTTGATCCTCACCAATATCTTTGTTCTTTTTTCATCTTCCTCTTCTGCTTCACGGTTTTCCTGGAAGGCTCTTGTCCTTATTCCTTTGAATTACATCTGAACTGTGTCCTTTCTCCCTTCTTCTTTATCTGAAACACACGTCCTTCCTTCTGGGGTGTTCCAGTGAACAATGTCTCTAGTCATCCAGCATGTCCCTTTCATTAAATTGCTTAATATAATACAGCTTAATAACAATGTATAAAATATTTAGGAATTTTATGAATATTTAAATTATGTAAATAGAGTCCCAATGATGTATATATGCCTAACAAATAACAAATGTGTATTATTATTGTTATACTAGAAAAATGGATCCAATAATTCTAACATATTAGACTACTTATTCATTTAACAAAATCTTATCTGTCACCTATTATACATGAGAGACCTCTATATTGTGTGTAGTTTAGTTTCTTGTTATTAAACATTTTTTTACTTTTAAGGTCTTCTCTGTGTTAAAGTCCTAGCTTGAAACCTATTTTTTGCAACCACTAATATCAGATTCCCTTCCTTTCACATTCTATTTTAGGTTCTATGAGTAAGTGGCACTCACATGATACATGGAATGTGAAGGAGAAAGAAGCCAATGTTTTCCTTCTGTAAGTGAGGATGACAAGTACCTAGGCATCAACCCCATCGACTTTGCCTCAACCCACCTGATTTGACTCACCACACTGTTAGGCAGTGGTCCTCAAACTTTTTAAACAGGGGGCCAGTTCACTATCCCTCAGACCATTGGAGAGCCAGACTGTAGTTTAAATAAAAAACTATGAGCGAATTCCTATGCACACTGCACATATCTTATTTTGAAGTAAAAAAAAAAACAGGAACAAATATAGTATTTAAAATGAAGAACAAGTAAAGTTAAATCAACAAACTTCCCAGTATTTCAATGGGAACTATGAGCCTGCTTTTGGTTAATGAGATAGTCAATGTCTGGTTTCCATAGTTGTCACTGCTATTTGTAACAAGTGATGGAAGTGTACGTCAGAGACTGAGAGGAGGAGTTGAGAGACAGAGAGAAGGAGGGGAGTTAGAGAGTGCAGTCCACATTCCACACATGTGCACTGCAGGCCTGGGACTAGTCGACTGCTAAGCAGGACAGGCAGTGGCAGCAAAAACACCTGGCTGGCCAGACAAATGTCCTCAGGGGGCCACATGTGGCCCGCAGCCATAGTTTGAGAACCCCTGCTGTTAGGTGTCCTACAGACTGAGAAGAGCTGAGGTGTATGGTACTAAAAAAACATCTGTCAGCTGCTTGGTTGCAGTTAGATCACAAAAGTTGAATCCATTTATCTTCATTAGCATAATCCATGTTTTGGGATATGGACTTGTGTTCCCCAATTTCATTGTTTTTGCTTGTAACACTACCCATGGCCCTCCGGAAAGCTATATTTGTACTGTGATTTCCTAGATAGCATTGATTCTGACTAGCAAGATAATGGATTTAAGTCAATGTGATTTATTTTTCCTGTCATATCTCCCATCACCCAGAAGCATGTAGTCTGAGAAAATGATAAAAAGACCTATCAACAACTCAGTTGTGGGCTTTCCTGGTGATTCAACATGTTAAATCTTTAGAGTGCTTTTCTACTAAATGCATCTTATTCTTTAAAATAGTGGTTCGCATACCATATTGTATTGTTATGCCCATGGGCAAGATAAATGAGACTGGTCATAAAGGAGAAGAATTTCACACATTCATCTCTCCATTACCTATGATTACCTGGGTGTGAAATAACTTCCTGTTCACATACAGGGCTTTTCTAGTTTAGAGAAATTATGTTCTAAGGGGGGAAATTTTGCAACAAGAGCTCACTTCTCATGTCTCAATCCATGATTTGGCTGGTAAAGGTGGAAGTGATTCTTGTGACCGAGATGATTGAAACTATCTATTAAGGGACAGTGTGGTTGCTGTGACACAATGAGGACAAGTAGTAATATACCTAGAACAAAGAGAATGCTCTAGTATTAAGAGGGACTCTTTTTTTAATAAAATTATTTTGTCAAACTACTTTATGCCTTTCATAAATGAAAGTTTAGGTAAAAAACCATGTTGCTTGGTTTGAATATGTGAAAATCATAGTCTCATAATAAGAAATGAGCATGGAGTAGATTTTCATTTTTTTCATTTTTAGTTATATGTAATGTGTATATGCTATATTAACCAATGTTTATCAGCCTTTCTATACATTTTAATATTAAATTTTGACAGATTGAGTGAACCTTGTCCAATCACAAAGGTCTTAGAATAGGGGTGCAGGAAGGCTCAGAGTCAGAAAGAAAGCCATGAGATAATGGAAGCAAAGTTTGGAATGATGAAACTGAAGATGGAGAATGAGGCTATTAGCCAAAGAATGCAGGTGGCTTCTAGAAGATGGAAAAGGAACACAAGGCCTCCTCAAATATTCATCTATGAAGACACCTTAAATCAGCCCAGTGAAAATGATTTTTGAATTTCTAGCCCCCAGTGGGAATGAATTTACAAGAAAAAATAATGTTTGTTTCTAAAGGCACCAAAATTATGGTGTTCAATACATCAGACAAAGGAAATGAATACATTAGCTTTTGAATATTTATTTTTATTTTTATTTGTTTATTGAGTACAAAGCTTTTCATTAGAAAATACTAATATGTTAGCTTCTTTAATAATGTCTTGCAAAACTTAGTGGGAAACCTTATATAATTGTTCATCAAATTTATAAATACTGAATATGGCTTTACGGTAATGGGTCTCAGATGTCAAGGAGAATAAGTGATTTTGTGCTAATGTGATGGACAAAATGAAAATAAATATAAAAGGAAAATAAAATATATTACTAAAATGAGTCTTGACGTTCTTCTAGAGTTTCTGTTGTATTAATACTAATGTCATTAATATTCACAAAGTGAAATTTCAATTTAATTTCAAATAATTTAAGTGAGTAAAAGAATGAATGTTTAAGGGTATTTGGATTTTGTTATTCACTAAATCATTATGTTTAATCACTTCTGAACCACATTGTGAATCTGAAAATTGAAATTAACAAAACAGTCTTTTGAAGTAGCTAAATATCTACTCAGTAAGCATCCCACTCCAAAAAAAAAAAAAGAAATAAAAGAAAATATAAATAAAAAATATATAGCTCCTCCAACAACAATAATACAATAAACCCCCTAAAATGTATATCACTAAAAACATGGGACTTACAGAAATAATTTTTTTTGTAGAGAATGCATAATAAATCCTGTACATATTAAAAACAGAATTTGTTCATCTTACCTCATTAGTGTAACAAACTGGAAAGCTACACTAAATAAAAATCACTCAAAGAAAAAGAAAAGACATAAATTCAAATTGCATGAAGAATGATGATATTCACGTTTTTTAATATTCTGATATGAAATAGAAATAAATTACTCTTTGTCTTTAGAAATTGTCAGTTGCAAATAAAACATATATTTTTAAAACATCCTTGAAGCTGTCCTTCACTTTTTAATCAGAAAAATTTAGAATTATACATTGTATTCTTACTGCATGTGTTCTGATGTGAACCATTCATCATTTATGATGATATCACAACTAGGACAAGAATTTGCATTTGAAAACTCGGCAGAAATATCTTTTGGGAGAAAAAAAATGCATCACATTTGGAAAAATGAACCTACAATATTTTTTAACAGTTCTTACTGCATATGCCAATTTACATAATGTTCAGTAAACATTTTGCATTAGATTGCTCTTTTGGTGTAATATTATCTTATATTATTTCTTTCAAATTTATAGTTGACCACTTCTCTGCATTGGACTAACTTTTATAGACTGGACGTGCACTGCATGTACATATCAGTATGGTAGGCCTGGTACCTTATGCTGACCGCCTCCATATTTTGGCCAGTAATGGTCTCTTGGGTGGTCAACTTACAGAAGTGCTACTGTACATATGCAAATACAAACATATTTGCTGTATGTAAACACACACATACACTGGTATACGTAGATATATAATAATAATCCTTAGTAGTCTCCTAAACTAATTCTATTTTAATAAAGAATAAGAATTACAGATTATGAGATTTTACTTGGAAGATACCTATCCCTAGTCATAAGGCTATGGGAAAAATTGCCTGAGGTACAGAGTGATCTGAGTCGATCTGGTTAGACATATTATTCTGTTGGCTGTCGCTTTAAAGAGGCCTGCAGAGACAAGTAGTGTTTTCAGGAGTCTGTTTATTTGATATGATATAACATCTTTGTTAAAGTTGAAGGATGAAACTGTCTGTTGGAGAAGTCATACAAAGAAAAACATGAGAAGGAATTTAATTGACCAGTTTCTTTCCACCTTCTCCTATCTTCTATTTGTATTAGTTAAGGTGAGCTCCCTGGCAGCTCAGCTACTCTACTGTACTCACCACCACAGTGTTGCAATAAAATCCGAAAGTGGAAGGGCATTTTGTGGTGAGTGCCAACATTTATGAAGAAAGCAGGAGGCAATGCCATGTACGTGAGAAATGCACCATGTTTGTGCCCAGTGCATAACTTTTCTCAATATTGTAAACAAAATCTTTAAATTGACATCATTTCTTTGATAAACATCTTTCCCATGAGAACCTCTTGAAATTGTGCACAGATAATATCAATTTTTGAAATCAAAGCAAAGCAATTGTTTCTCTAGTTGTTTTCTTCATTTTTATCAAAATAATGAACAGTTTAATCATATTAAATTATATAAAAATAAATAGCACTTTATATATTATACTCAATTGTGTGAATTCTGATTGAAAGAACTTAATATAAACTTGACTCCTATAAGCCAATTTTGAACTTTGGAAAATTCTACTTTTAGGAAAATTTTTTAATTTTTTTAATCTCATACTTCTTTCTCTCCTCCCACCCCCCACCCCCGCACTTAAATATTTAATGTAGCTTAGTGCTCATCCTATGGAACTAAAAATTAAAATACCCATGACTCTATGGTGATTTTTATTTACTTTAATAGAAATAACATAGATAGATGCTTGCTTTTCCTTACTCTTCCTCTAATCTTTACATAGATAGATCAATGCTTTTCCTTACTCTTCCTCTAATCTTTACAAGTATCGGACTTTTAATTTATCCCAGAAAAAAAATGATATAAGAGAAAATAACTAATTCCCAGCTTCCCTTCCCACCCCAAGATTGCATGTAGTGTTCAACCCTGCATTTTATTGTGGATGCAAGCTTCAGCATATCTTTATAGTTTAGGTCTAATACCCTGTTTTAGTCAACTTTGGTTACCATAACAATGTACCATACACTGGGTGGGTTACAAAAACTACACACAAATTTATTTCTAGAGCTCTAGAGTTCAAATTTATTTCTAGAGTTCAGAATTCCCAGATAAGGGTGCCAGGATAATTACTAGGTTTCTGCTATGGGGCCAGTTCCTTGCTCATAGAAAGCTGTTATCTCACATGTTGGCAAAACATAGAGAAGTTTTCTGGGGTCTCTTTTGTAAAGGCACTAATCTTCCTCCTGAGAGCTCCATTTTTTGACTTAATTACCTCCTTCAAATCCTACCTACTGATACAAACACATTAATAGTTAGGACTTCTTTCAGTACCATTTATGAAACAGGATGCTTCGCCCCATTGTATGCTTTTGTTTGGTTTATCAAAGGTGAGGTGGTGATACATGGCTTCCACGTGTAAGAGACTGATACTGGACCCACACCTCTCAACACATACAAAAATCATTTCTTGCTAGATAAAATATTTAAATTTGATACACAGTAATAATTCTAGAAGAAACTGTGGGAAAAACTCATAACCACATTGACCTGGGAAAAGATTTTATGAAGAAGACCCCCTGACAATTGCAGCAACATCAAGAATAGATGAATGGGACATATTTGAACTAAAAAGCTTCTGCTAACAGTATAACAACTAAAGCATAAAGACAACCTTCAGATTGAGAGAAGATATTTGCGTGCTACAAAACTGCCAAAGGTCAGTTTACAGAGAACTCAAAGTAATCAACAAGGAAAGAACAAACAATCCCATTTATAAGAGGGTGGAGAACATGAACCAAAAATTCACTGAAGAAGGCAGAGAAATGGCCAACGAACACCTGGAAAAATTTTCATTATCTCTAATCATTAGAGAAATGCAAATCAAAACTCCCAGAGATATCACCAACACCAGTGAAAATAGCCCACATCGCGACGTTTCCAAGCTCCCTCCAGATGCTGGCACGGAGGTGGAGAGAACACTTTTACACTTTTGGTGGGACTTCAAACTAATACAGCTTCTCTTTTTTTTTTTGCAGTTGTTGGCCTAGGCTGGATTTGAACCCACCACCTTTGGCATACAGGGCTGGCGCCCTACTCCTTTGAGGCATAGGCCCCGCCCCTAATACAGCTTCTTTGGAAAGAAGTATAAAGAATCTTTAAAAACCCAAAATCAAACCTTCCCTGAGTCTTATTAGTAGGTGCCTACCCAGAAGAAAAGAAATGAAAAGAAAGAAGAGAAGAGAATAGAAGAGAAGAGAAGAGAAGAGAAGAGAAGAACATTACAATAAGGACATTTGCACTAGAATGTTCGTGACAGCTCAGTTCAGAATCACTAAGAAATGGCATCAAGCAAGTGCCCATGAATACATAAAAGGATTTTAATGAACTCTGGTAATGTATATCATGAAATACTATTCAACCATAAAAAGATGGACACTTTACATCTGTTGTATTAACAGGGATGGAGTTGAAGAACATTCTTCTTAGTGAAGTATCACAAGAATGGAAAAGCAAGTATCCAAGGTATACAATACATATATGAAACCAATAGATAACCACCCACACACCCATATGAGAGAAAAAACACAATTAAATTTAAGTCAGGATGGAGGGGCATAAGGGAAGAGAGATGGGGATTCCTAAACTCTCACCTAATGGACACAATGTAAGTGTATACAGTGCACCCCCTGAGAGAAGGATTCAACTACAACAAACACAGTGTAACCTAATCCTTTATATCCTCATATTAATCTGAAATAAAAATAAATTAGTAGTTAGGATTTGCACACATAAATTTTGGGGAGACACAAGCAGTCCATATTTGATCCTGATTCAAATTTAGAACAAGTAAGACATAAATTCCTCAGAACACAAAGTTCACTTTATCAATTCATCCTGATAAGGATCAATTTCACTTTAGATAGTAATAAAAAGTGTAAATTAAGGAAAATACAATAATTCATTGCCTAATCACTGTGTATAAATAATGTTAATAAAAACTACATATTTCTTTTTCTTCTTATATAATATGACTTAATTTGTTCAAATAAGCATTAGTGGTGTGTAGGGGATACTGTTTATTTATCTTTACATCTCCATAATACATGGAGAGAGAGTTATCAAGCATAAGTAGATTGATCTGACATGTGTAGTCTAGGAGTTTTTAAGCACTTTGGTCTTAAACCTCATCTACAAAAAAAAAAGAACATTTTCATTTTTTTATGTAATTATGCATTTATTTGTATACTGCTTACCAAGTATGTCCTGTAAATTATACACCATGAATATATATGTATATATATATCTTTATGAAAATAATTATATTTAGGAATTATATTTATTTTTCACAATTCCATTCAATCATTTTGTACAAGGTTTGGAATGCACTCACCTGGATCTAACGATCACTGCTCTAACCAAGGTGAGTTAAATTCTTACACACCTATGTGTTCATTCATCAATTCAGTAAATACTCCCTGACAGCAAAAAGACAAGTCATAATGATGAACAGCAGCCATCCATATTCTCACTCAGTATATTTATGAGACAGCCATGAAACGAATTTCAAATTAGTTAATGTCAATTGTACTATGTCCAATGAAGGCATTAAGATAATATATCAAATGATAAACTTAGAAAAAAATCTTTCACTGTGAAAGTGACACTGAGGCTTTCTTTCAAATGAAATGCGTAGGAAAGGCGCTTCACACATGCCAGGTACACGAGCTGTCAGGTGAACATTAGCTGTCCTCTCTCCTCCATTTCCAGGTTCCTTTTTCACTCATCATGGATTCCACAGACAGGTATAAATAAGGGTGTATCTCTTCTAATAGAAATAGAAACAGAACCATATCTAAAATATGACATGTAAAATGGAGATTGCACACCTTAGCCACTATCAGCTACATGGCTATATTATGTTAGGATATGGAGAGCCTATAACAGGATTCCTCATTTAAAGAACTTGTAAGTTCCCTATCCCTAAACTCTGCAGACTCTCCTGCAAGAGGCTGTTAGTTCAATCCTGTACAAGAGCTTTTCCACAAACAGGGGTGACTTTAAGTTCAGTAGTCGAATTGTGATAAATCAATCAGTCTTGCTAGTTTCTCCAGTGTAAATGAAGACCCCTTGTTATAAGCAACTGAATGACATTATTTCTGTACCTTTTTTTTCTCACTCTATTCCCTAGCAATGGGTGATTCACTGCCTCCACTGTAGTTGAGACATTACAATGCCCAAGGGTAATGCTTCCTGTCCCTGTCTATACCTGAAACTTCTATGTCTAGGAGCATGTTGTCTATTTTTTTTTCCATTGGCATGGCTTCATCTAGCCTTTTTAGAATTCTATGACTGCCTGAATTTCTTTCAACACCCCCAGAGAGTGACGTGGTGTTAGCCTATGATACAATAGTACATGTGACTATCCTGCTGTTTTTCCCAAGACTCATTTCACAGATTGAGTTCTACATTTGAATCAATAAATTTCTATGAGAATTTTCACCCAACGAGTGAACAAAAATACACTTGCTTGTCTTGCTTGTTCTAAAAGCCAGGCAATTTCTACCTTCACGTACCTTTCTGGATACACAGTCAGGGGCTTTCACTGGCTAAATTATTTGACAACCAATTGAACTCCCATCATGGCTCAGAGACTGTTAGTCATGTAATTTTCTCTCTGAAGGAAAAACAGATTCTAGCAAGTAAAGAAACTAGGAAATGAACCATAATTATCATGCCTATAAGAAAATTTCCCTATGATTAGTATGTACATATTTTACAAAAAAAAATTACTAGCTGGAATAGGCTTTCTGAATAATAGAAATGAATTATTTCTCTCTTAGTACAAATTACATCCATGAGGATTATATTTCTATAACAAGGATGGGGTGCACAGAGATTGAGACACCATTTTATATGAGTTTTATTTATACTAAGGTTTCCAGAATGCCTGGAGGCCTGATTTTGGTATGTATTGAACTTGAGCAGATAATCTAATGCACTTTGGGTAAAAAGCTTTACTAAAGGGCAGATGGTCAGAATTCTCAGAAGGAATAGACCCAGGCATGCAGGGTATACTTGTGCAAGCAATAAAGGCTCATTGCCAATGAAACCAGCTGTCCCAGCATCTGTGTGTGCTCCCAGTGAATGCAAAAGATGAGAAAATGACAGTGTTGAACTCTCCGATTCTGTACTTCTGAAGCAAACAATGCTAAAATTATGACGTTAGGAATCATATTTTCATTTCCTGCTTTTTAGTGCCTGTTACCACTGTACTCAGAAAAAACCAAGGACCTCCAAAAAATTCGTTAAAACCCTTATGATCTAAATATTTAAGGCCTTTCCACAGTGTGAGAAGAGGCTGAAACCTAGGAGGGATGCACTATAAGATCCTTTTTGTATCTATCAATCAGGGGATACTCAGCCCAATGCAATATGCTCCTAATCTCCTGGTTAACTAGGCCTAGGGAAAATTGGAGTTCTCTAAAATGGGATCCTGGGCAAGAGCTTGTGGCTAGAAGCTAGCAGAACACTTACTAAGAGAAATCTGAAATTTATCTTACCTTTGAACTGCCTCCCAGTTTGGTGCTTGAGAAATGACCAAGATAATTCCTCTACTGGGTCTAACTCTTCCTCCCTTTAATTAGCATCATAGACTTTGACTTGGCTCTGCTTCCTTTAGAGTTCCTTACAGTTTGAGGTTCACTCCAAGGTTTCAACTTGTTCTCTATGCAGTTACATTCCTGAGCTGACTAATAATTGTCTTTCTGCGTCTGCATCTGCGCTGGGCCCTAGGTAGGATTCTACTATTGCATAAAATATGGAAGATCAGAAACTGGGACAAAGCTTAAATGGTAGAGTTCTGTAGTTGTTGAGAGAATTTTAGTGTAATGAACTAGAACCAGGAATCCAAAATATAGGAAGATAATATAATATTATAATACTAAGGAAAAGCAAGCATATCTATTTAAGAATATATAGTTTCCCCCTGTTGGTCAGTAACCCATGATGAGTAATCCTTAACTATTTATGAATCTGTGCTATTGGTGTCTGGTAAATACTTTAAAGAATGGGATACAGGCTTTGGATTGGGGTTTAGAGGAAGGAACTTGGGACTTGGAATTTCAATTTTGAACAAAATGGTTATCAGATCTCAAGAAAATGGCAAAAAACATTGATTTTTAAGGAAGATGGTCATTAATTTAGGTTCAGAATAGCAAAAACATAATTTTATGCTAAAACACAAAGCATATGAGTAGAAATTTTAAAAATACCTCCTGAGGAAGGCTAGAATAGTGTGAGTCCTATTAAACCAAGATAATACTGAATTGGTTTTTGATAATAAATTGGTCCCATCTATAAAAGAGATGGAATGTAGATATTTAAGAAAGAAAAATGATAAAAGTGGAAAGGATCCAGAAAATTTCCCACTCATTTTGTACTTGCTCCAGGGTTATTTTTAGTTTATCTTTAAATTTCAAAATATTTGGTGGGTGTACAAATGATTTTTGTTATAAAGATCACTTTCATAATGCTTGAGTCACAGCTGTAAGGGTGCCCATCCCCCAAATAGTACTCATTGTATTCATTCAGTATGTTTTGCCCATCCCCCTACTTGATCTGCACTGAGTGTTACTTCCCTTTTTGCACAGGTGTCCTTGGTCCCCTCTTTAATAGTCTCACTTTTCAATGCTCTTATATATCCTGCCATCTAATGTATCTGGCACTACTGATTTCATGCCACATCCTTGAGGTGAGTTGCAAAAAATTCCAATACATCAAATGTTATGGGATCAGACACTGGTTATCAACTCTCATTATTCTGGACTGTGCAAGACAGATGAGGATGATAGAGAAAGACAGAGAGGAGCTGCAGAGGCACAAAAGGGCTAAAATCTAGATACTTGGAGAAAAGGGTTTAACAGCCCCACTTCACTCATAATATAACGAATTTATCACTGCATTTATTCCCGTGTTATGTTGTGTTGTGTTGACAAGGCATGTGTTGACACTGATAGAGAAGTTCACTCATTCATTTTCTAATAAACGCATTGGCCTCACGTTTTCCAACAACGAAATAGAATGAAGTTGAATGAGTGTCCATGTTGTACGCCTCCTCTGTTTTTTTATATTTGACTTATCTTTTATTAGACTGACAGTCATGTCATTTGTCAGTATGACCCCTTCAAGTTTGCATCCTTCAAAATGTTAGCACAATGCTGTGTCTATGCTGTACATCTTTGTGTAAATAGATATATGAAAGGACAGATATATAAATGATCGGATAGATAATGATAAATAGATTTATTAGTAAATAACACTAGTAAAATTTATGACTTTTGCCACACAAAGAAGAAAAACATAATTAGAATAGAGTGACAGATACAGATACAACTTAAAAACTGAATGCTAAAGGGCCAGGTCAAAAAAACAGTTGCATTTGATATTCCCACAAGGTTTTTTCCCATTTACAAAAAATATTCAAAAATACCATTAGACCAGTATTTCCTTTCTCTTAGGTCACCTGGAATGATTCAGGGAATTAGTTCTATGGATTGGTGGGCCATGGACGATATGTTCTCATGTAATTATTCTACAGACATTACAATACTGCATGGGCTTCTGGTGGTCTAGATGTTCATGTATTATTTACATACATATTTTCGTAAAATGCAGTTTATTTATTGTGATTTTTAAAAGTATCTCCAGTTTGACAAATGCCCATATATCAAGTTGTCAATTAATGTTATGTTACTACATTTTTTAGAACCATCCATGCAGAGTAGCTTCTTGATTTCTTGTTGATAACTCAGAATGATTTAGCTAGTAGAGAAAATTACGGATGATTTATTTTCGAACCAAAATTAGAGCTATCCATTTTGAAGGAACAGCACAGGAAAACCATTACCTTTTGTCATGAAAGATTTTTAAAACTAACAACTATTTGTATTACCAAATAAATGTTGAATTACATATATAGGAAGAGAACTGATTATGTCTTTGATGCCCTAATGCTATAGTTGCTTTTATACATCAGTAAACATTATCATTTCTAATCTATTTTGAATTTAAATGATATTAATTTAAAAATGCTAATGAATCCTTCTGATAGGAAATAATCCCATGACACTTATTTCTCAGGTCAAAACATATTAACAAAGATGCATAATGACAGTGATTAAAGGAAAGACCCTAGAGACTGTTTAACTGGGATAAATCCCCAGCTGTCTCCCTTTCTAGTTATGGAGCATTGGTTAGGACACTGGCAGTCTTAGAGATTTGGTTTTTAAATCTGTAAAACATGGGTATTATTAGGATTGTTTGTGTGTTAAATGAGTAAATAGGTAGAAAGCACTCACTGTATTATGAAGTTTAGGAGAAGGAATTATTTTGACTGATGTAGAGCATAAAGAACCTGAAGAATTGCTTAGTCAGCATTGTTACAACAAGTAACACAAAATCATACGCTATTCTCATTGAAAGTAATCAGCTCATATTAGGTGCTCAGTATATATAAAATATTGGCACAGACATTAGGCTGCTCTACTAAGAACACAGGCCCGTTTTATTTTAATGTAGAAAACGTCCTATACTATTAAATTAAAGATTATCTGCAATGTTAATAAAGGGGTCTTATTTTGGTTTTCTTAACCATCCGAGGTCCCCCTTTCTTCATCTGGAAATAAGGAAAATGATATAGTTTATTTTGTAGGATTACTTTGGAGAGTAGGTGACATAATACATTCAAAGACCTGAGCAGTGAGTCTGGAATATACAAATTTTGAAAATACAGCCTGCTATTATTCTTGGCACATTTTCGTAACATGCTATCTCTCTAAACACTATCCTAAAAATGAAATAAAACTACAGTTATATGACTTTCTAGAGCTCAAAATCTTTTTAAAATCTTTTTATCTTTTTAAACAGAGATACTAATATCCATTCTTGCTCTTTCGAGTTATTCTAAGTGGAATGTGCCTTTTCACTATGACTTTTGCAGGTGTTCATTCAAATGCCTTGAACTATCCAGGAGACCAGCACATTAGTTTACCTAGAGTCTCGTAGGAAAAGAACAGAATTGCTACTAACAAAGAAAATTTTCACAGCAAAATATGTTGCATAAAAAAATATACTACCTACATATGTGTACACGTGTGTATATGTATATGCACATACTAATATTTACTACGTGTTCTTTCTTATGCTATCTGAAACATTAGAAATCTATAATCAATACAATTGTCTTATAGAATTATATGCATTCCCATATGACTTCAATAGTCAGTATAAGAATAATTGTGTTTATATATTGATCTTATCTCCCTTTCTCTACTCGAAATAAAAGTGGGTTAAAAGAGAAAATTTTAACTAAATCTATTCAATACCATGCATTTTTACTTATATTCTATGAACCTCATTCTTTATCTACCACTCTAGAAAAAAAT
This sequence comes from Arctocebus calabarensis, assembly GCA_963573935.1. Taxonomy (NCBI): domain Eukaryota; kingdom Metazoa; phylum Chordata; class Mammalia; order Primates; family Lorisidae; genus Arctocebus; species Arctocebus calabarensis. Next base: position 28,705 of record CAUYON010034246.1, read on the forward strand.
CTAAAATATAAAATGAAAGAAAATAAAATGTTGCTTTTTACTTAGGAATGAATAAAAATCTAGTGTTTAAAAACTTTTTGCCAACTAATGATTTCTGCAATAACATTATTCTCCTTGCTTTATAGTTTTTTTTCTGTAATTGGTAGTAAGAATCATGAATATACTTCTGTTTCATGCATGACCAAACCCACAAGGAATCTCCCTTCTCTCTTATAAATAACACTAATCTTTATAAATAATAAATATATTTCAGTGCTTCACTTTTGAAAGGTGACACCTGGCTCTTCTCCATTCTCTGAATTTTTCAAACCTGGCTTATTTGACTCATTAGTCAAAATGATCAATATTTATTTAGATCCAATGAAAAAGATCTTCTGCCCTGTGATCCATAAGAGAATGTTTTTATTCTTGAGAAGATACTAATAATATCCCAATTTATCTTTATATTCTTGCAATGTTTTACTGATCTGCATAGCAGCTAAATACGATAAATAATGTACACACTCAAGAAGTAAACAAACTGAAGATCAGAAAGATAATGTAACCTGTCCAAGATCACACAGGAGTCTAAAGCAGTAAAGTAAAAAATCATCACAAATTGTTATTTGTGTTTGCAATCCCAGAACTCTGATAGTTGTTAATGGTGTTAATTTACTGGTAATAAACTGGTTGGGATTGGGTAGAACTAAATTTTATAGCCCAGTTAATGTACAATAACCAATATATGCGATTGATTAGATTTTGTGCTCAGCTAAAGAAAACACATTTTGCTAATAATATGACTTGTATACTATATGTGAAAAATCCTTTTATTTTAACAAAATATCTTCCTTAAACAGATCAAAAATAAATCTTAAATTAGGAAATAGTATTTTCAGAATAAAGGAATAAATGTTCTAAAATAGTTCCACAATGAAGGTTGGGGAAATAAAGGAGCTTGAGTTCAGTCCTTTTGCACAGGGACAAACTCCTTAGAAAAACTTTATGCTATGTTTTTAAAAATCTTTTTCATGTTACCTTGGAGTAGGTAAAGAACTGCTGGCTGCCTGAAAATCAATGATCTAGAAAAAACATTATTGTTTTCTTTGGTTATAATCCTGGAGTGATATTACTTTCTATATTGAAAGAAGGGGTTAACAATTGCTTGCCTCAAAGTCTGAGTTGTGGACCAAATCAGTGAAATTTTATCTATAAGAATATAGGGATGTAATGAAAGCAAATTCACAACCACTTTCTTCAAAAGCAAAAGTGATAACTTGGGAAATTAGCCATCAATGACTTCATAGTTTGTAAGAGTGCATGAAAACAGTGTATGGGTCTTACATCTAATTCAGAGAAACTATGTTTGCAAGAAGCCATTTTGCCTATCCAAGTATAAGCACAAGTACATAGAAAGAGAATTCTTCCAATGGTTATGGTTATTTTCTTTTCATTTCAGACATGAAAGGCAAAAGCACCAAGAAAAGGCTATCCTCCTCTTAGCAAGTACCTGGAAATCATAAAGCCAAAACAAAAAAGTAGTTTAGAAAGCTCTTTATTACAATGGATTAAACAGAAATGAGTTAGAGTGATTTTATTTTGTAGAAGTGGCCACATTTTTCACTCATACTTTGCAGACTTTTGGATCATTAAATATCACTAAATAACATTTAAATTCTCTTAAGAGGGAGAAAATATCCATTCATATAAAGGTTCACAACAAAACTAATCTATGAAATTTTACATGAAATACTTCAGATGCCATCTTATTTTCCAAAAATAAATATGGATCTATGAAAACATCATATAATAAAATGAAAGAATATTAAATATGAATACATAAACCATACATTGAATAGAAAGGAAACAAAAGCATTATTTAAATACCACTATAGAAAACTTAAGAAATAATCAATATTTAGAAAAAAGTTATAAAGTTAACGTGAACACACCAGTGCCCATCAAAGAAAGACCATCAGGAACAAACATGTAACCATACAAATTCAGGGTGTTAATTTATTGAAGCAAGGGAGATAAGACACTGTGATAAACCACTGTGTGAGAAAATATTAAGTGGGACTTATAATTGCATTTGGACTTGTTTTAACTAATTTGGGGGGAAAAATCAAGAGAACAGGGATTTGCTCCTGTTTTGACTAGTCTCAGAAAGTGAGAAAGTAAGTATTTAGATACTTTTAAAAAGTGTTTGCAAAATAGCTTCCTGCAAATATAGTGGTAGCAGGAAAAATGTCACATACTACACTATTATTAGTAAAGAAGCAGCAATCACTCAGATTTACCTGGAGAAGATGGGTGTTCTGTCATTTTTGTGTTGTGTATTATTCTCGTTCTTTTCTGTGTACAGTTGTTATTATAGAGTGTTCTTGTTCTTACAGACTCCATCACGGGCACAGAATGACCTTGTCTGATCGTGGTGTTCTGTGAAATTGTAGATTCTGCAACAGAGAAACAACATAACTCAGCTGGCCCAGCCACCTCCCAAGGGAAAGCTGCCTGAGCTGCTTGTTTCTTTCTTAAGAAGTTTTCTAAGAATAGGAGAGTACAGAGAAAAGTACAAATAGGTAAAAAAAAATAATGAAATCACATTATGGTCACTGAGGGCGCAGAACAGAAATTTATCTTCTAGTAAAGACAAACGGAATAGAAACAAGTATCAAAGTTACTAATAAGAGAAAAACTTGCGGTCACAAATAATAATGAAATCAGCATAAAAAGGTTGACCAATAAACAACAGTTATTTGAAAATGCAACAATTTTATTCCAATAAGTATTAGAATTTTAAAAACAAAGAATTGTTAGAATATCTAGTCATTCATGTCTAAAGGAAGGAAATTGTGAATGGATTTTATTACCTTTGCAACATAACAAATAAAAAAAAAAGATCTGGCCATTGAAGTTAAAAGAATAATCCATTTAGGTCTCAAAAACCTTTTAATACTCTAAGGTATTTTTAAAATATTTGAAATGTCTGACTAAATCAGTGTGTATCTGTGCCAACAGTCATATCCAGATTAATGGGATAATATAGAAAGACTGGCTACTAATTTGAAAATATGTATGTACTTACTGTTTAATCAATAGTAGTGATGCAGTAAAGACTTAGCCCTGACAGTGTTGATGCTACAGCAGCGGGAGGAACCAGCTTGCTGGAAGGGTTGGACACCTGGCGAGGTGGGGAGGAGGGGAGACACTTGGAGCCTTGCTGTCTCCTTCCCTGCACTTCTGGCTGGTCAATTTCATGTAAGTTCCCAAGGCCTGAGAGTTCTTTGGCAGCTGGCTGTAACTGAGAAGACCCACGCCCTAAAAGTCAACATTGAGTTCCAGCAAAACAACCCCCTACCACTATATAACCCCCAAAGACAGACCTAGAAGAAGGAACAGGAGAGCTTGTTCCCCTCCTGGGTTCTCTCTGCCAGGACCTTTGGTTTTTGTAAGTTTTTGTATTTGTTTCCTAACTTAACTCTGATCCTGTGGTCTGTGGATTCATTCTTTGAATATGGAGACCAAGAATCTAAAACTCTGGTATCTGTAGCAGGAGAAATTGATACAGTAATGAAAATGAGAAATTATGATACATATCTTACATACCTCATTGAAAAGATAAATTCAAGGAGATTAAAAAATTAAATGTTAGGTATTAAAATGAAAAGAGTAAATATTGATAAATGTGCACCTAATGATGCGACACAGACCTTTTTCATTGTTTATGAAGTGCTGGGAACTAGAAAGCCATAAAGAACTTGAGTGAAAATTTGAGTGTATAGAATTTCAAAGAGCATAGTTAATGACATTTTTAAGCATAAACTATCATCTGATGGAAATCATTTACAAGATATAATAGCAGCAAAGTTAAAGATAGTGGTTTAAAAGAAAACTCATTTGAGGCAGCGCCTGTGACTCAGTGAGTAGTGCTTTGGCCCCATATCCCAAGGAAGGCAGGTTCAAACCTGGCCACGGCCAAACTGCAACAAAAAATAGTGGGGCATTGTGGCAGGCACCTGTGGTCCCAGCTACTTGAGAGGCTGAGGCAAGGCAATCACCTAAGCCCAATAGTTGGAGGTTGCTGTGAGCTTTGATGCAACGGCACTCTACCAATGGCAACAAAGTATAAAAATAAATAAATAAATAAATAAATAAAACTTATTTGATACAAAACAGTAAAAAGGCAAATGCAAGTGATATTCTGAAGCAACGATACAAATACCATTAAAATATACACACCCCGCCCTCCCAAACAATCTCACTTGATGTGAAGCTCTAAAAATTAAATTCATATGAAAAGAAGTGCATACATTTATGTCAGTTATTGCTAATTAGGTACCACCAACAAAAACTTCAAAAGGCATTTGTTTCAACTCTATCATAACAAATTCTCATTTTTTCCCAAAGTATTTTAAAATTCTGATCCTATTAGCATCAAGTTTAGACACACTGGTAGCCATTCAGTGCTGTTGCACAGACAGCATTTTTGCAGTAACCGATAACATATGATTCCACATGTGAAGCTTGTGGAGTGTGCTTGGTGTTTGGTTGGTTGACTATTGGCTTGTTTTGGGTTTTGTTTTGTCACTTAAATTCTTTTTCTTTACCAGTTTATGGGGTAAAGAAAACATATCATTTATTATGGGCTGTGGACTCAGGCTATTTCTTTCTGCCTGAGCTCCCCCCAGTGCTCCTTCAAAGGAGGGGGCTGATGGGTTTTGTTTAGCGTGGCTGGACAGTTATGTCTCATCTTACTCTCTTACTACATATTTCTAAAGAGATCACTTAGTATCTACAATACAATTAAGTCTATCTTTCACCGATGTAATCTTTCCCTTCTCTGCTTATTTTGTGTCTTAGCTTCTGCCGAGTGCTTTATTAACTTCCTGCTGTAAATCTTCTGGAGGCGGAATGGAGATAATCTGAAATCCTTTTATATGGCCCGTCAATGGGAAAGAAGGGAGTACAAAATACTCTCTCCGGGACAGCTATATAGATTTTTCACCCACTCTTTTTCTCCCCAGAAGTTATCTGACTTCTAATTTTCTCTCTCAAGGAGACTTTGGAGCTTCTTTTCAAAGCCTAAAAATCCATGTAAAATACTATGTAGAAGTTTAAAAGACAGAGGAAAAAATATCTATCCTACAGTTTTTCATGCCAGATTCCATGAATTTCTATTTATTGCATTTTCTGCCTTAACCACTCATTATCAGTGTAATGTGAGCAAATCATAATAGAGTTTATTACCAGATTAAAAATAAGCAGATTTAATTTCTTCCCTGTGTTCTGTTATGAACTGTTTAAAATTCCTGGGAATATATGTTAATGTTATTTGTTTCTTTTCTCATAGATAAAAGGAGGTTGATGATACTCATATTAAGGAAAGAATAATATGTAAGCTTTGATTTCCTCATTCTTTCTCCTTTTACTGTTGCTTTGTTTTTAATATGTTCTAGTTGCCATGTTAGTTCTCAGAGAAACAAAGACTACTCTGAGACGTGGTCAATTTTTGTTGTAGTTTGGCTGGGACAGGATTTGTACCCTCCACCCTTGGCATATGGGGCTGGCGCCCTACTCACTGAGTCAAGGCACCGCCCAGATGACAATTTGTGTACAGAGAAATAAAGTAAGAAATTAACTACAAGTGACAAATGTGATACAGAGGTCTTACTAAAGTAACCATTATGCTGGATCTAAAAGGAGGATTAAGAATTTTTCCAGTATAGGGGCGGCGTCTGTGGCTCAGCGAGTAGGGCACCGGCCCCATATACTGAAGGTGGCGGGTTCAAGCCCGGCCTGGGCCAAACTGCAGAACAAAAAAATAGCCGGGCGCTGTGGTGGGCACCTGTAGTCCCAGCTACTAGGGAGGCTGAGGCAAGAGAATCGCTTAAGCCCAAGAGCTGGAGGTTGCTGTGAGCAGTGTGACGCCACAGCACTCTGCCCAGGGCGATAAAGTGAGACTCCGTCTCTACAAAAAAAATAAAAATAAAAATAAGTAATCCCTTGGCTCAGCGCCTGTGGCTCAAGTGGCTAAGGCGCCAGCCACGTACACCTGAGCTGGTGGGTACAAATCCAGCCAAGGCCCGCCAAACAACAATGATGGCTGCAACCAAAAAATGGCTGGGCGTTGTGGTGGGCACCTGTAGTCCCAACTACTTGGGAGATAGAGGCAGGTGAATCGCTTGAGCCCAGGAGTAGGAGGTTGCTGTGAGCTGTGATGCCACAGCACTCTATCCAGGGAGACAGCTTGAGGCTCTGTCTCAAAAAAGAAAAAATTAAAAATTAAATTAAATTAAAAAAGTAATCCCGGAGCAGCGTCTGTGGCTCAACAGAGTGGGGTGCTGGCCCCATATGCCAGTGGTGGCGGGTTCAAACCCAGTCCTGGTCAAAAAACAGAAAAAAAAAAAAAAACGTAATCCCGGGTGGTTCCTGTGGCTCAGTGGGTATGGCACCGGCCCCATATGCCAAGGGTGGCAGGTTCGAACCCAGCCCCAGCCAAACTGCAACAACAAAATAAATAAATAATCCCAGCACTCCAGAGGCCAGGGTAGGTGAATCGCTTGAGCTCTGGAGTTCAAGAGTTGACCGAGTGAAACCCTATCTCTACTAAAAAATTGAAAGATTAGCTGGTAATTGGGAGGGGGGCACCTGTAGTCTCAGCTACACAGAAGGCTGAAGCAGGAGGATCACGTGAGCCCAAGGGACTAAAGTTACTGTAAACTATGATGCCACAGCACTCTACCCAGGGCAACAGAGTGAGACCCTGTCTCAAAAAATTAAAAAACAGGGGCAGCGCCTATGGCTCAAAGGAGTACGGCGCTGGTCCCATATGCCAGAGCTGGCAGGTTCAAACCCAGCCCCAGGCAAAAACTGCAAAAAATAAAAATAAAAAAACAAAAGAGTTCATGTCTTCTGTTATAGGACAGAAAACAGATGACAAAAAAAAAAAAAGAATTCAAGTCATATAAAGTATATTCTCTGACTGCAGTAAAATTAAATTAGAACTCAATAGCAGAGGCTCAGCGCCCGGAGCACAGTGGTTGAGGTGCCAGCCACATACATGGAGAGTGACGAATTTGAACCCAGCCTGGGCCAACTAAACAATTGCAACAAAAAAATAGCTGGGCTTTGTGGCCGGCACCTGTAATCCCAGCTACTGGGGAGGCTGAGGCAAGAGAATCACTGAAGCCCAAGAGCTAGAGGTTGCTGTGAGTTGTGACGCCACAGCACTCTACTGAGGGCAACAAAGTGAGACTCTGTCTCTAAAAAAAAAGAGAGAGAATCACTTAAGCCCAAGAATTTGAGCTGTGAGCTGTGATGTCACAGCACTCTACAGAGGGGAACATAATGAGACTCTGTCTCAAAAAAAAAAAAAAGCAGCAAGAAAGATTTCTGGAAAATCCCCAATATAATAACATGCTTCTAAATAACCAATGTGTCAGAGATGAAATTAGAGGCTGGGTACAATGGCTGACGCCTGCAATCCCAGCACTTAGGAGGCCGAGGCTGGTGGATTGCCTGAGCTCAGGAGTACAAGAGTGAGACCTTGTCTCTGAAAATAGCCAGGCATTTTGCCGGGTCCCTGTAGACCCAGCTACTTGGGAGGCTGAGACAAGAGGATCACTTGAGCCCAAGAGTTTGAGGTAGCACTCTATCCAGGGTGACTGAGTGAGACTGTCTTAAAACAAATAAACCAACACACAAAACCCTGTAAACAAGCACTTGGAGAGATATGGTAGAGAAAGCAGAGACCAACAGTGGAAAAGGAGGAAGACTTCCCTTGATGAAATCAATGAAACCTCATTAGGCTAGTTTGAACCAATGCCTGAATCTCCAGGGCAAAGATCCATGAAGTTGCTGAAAAATTTGCATAGGAATTCAGGATGGCAGATTTCCAAGGATCAAGTGGTTGGCTCAAAAAATTTAAACTGTAACACAAGATCTCCCAGAAAGTCTTATGTGGCAAATCCAATGAACTTCCAATAGAAATTGTGGACAGTTCATCAAGAAGTTCCTGGACTTTTCCAGAGCCTTCAAAGATGATGTCTTTACCAAAGACCTATACTGAAATGTTCATAGGAGCTTTACTTGTAATATCCAAAAATGGAAATAACCTAAATGCCCATCAACAGGCCAATGAATAAATTGTTATACACTCATACAACGGAAAACTACTCGGTGATAAACAGGAACTACCTATAGGTGCAACAACATGGGTGAATCCGCAAAATAATTATGTGGGGAGATAGAATCAGACACTCCCCCAAAGGAATAAGTACTGTATTTCATTTACATAAACCTCTAAAAAATGCAAACTAATCAATATTGACAAAAATCACATCAGTGGTTGCCTGGGATGGGGAGGGGTGGGCGGGTGGGATTGCGAAAAGACACATAAAGGAGATTTGGGGGGTGACAGAACGTTTGATGTCTTTATGGTGGTTTCACAGTTTCATACAAAAGTCAAAACTTTCCCAATTGTATCATTTAAGTAAGCGGATTTTATTGCACATCTATTGTACCTCAATCTTTTTTAAAAGACTACAGGTGCTAGATTGTAGCCCAAGGGCTCACTCCTGTACACTCACAAAGCTCTTCATTTTTTTTGTTGTTGTTGTTGTAGTTGTCATTGTTGTTTGGCAGGCTGGGGCAGTTTTTTCTGGAGGGTTTGGGTTTGAACCCCCCACCCCCGGTATATGGGGCTGACGCCCTGCTCCTTGAGTCACAGGCGCTCCCCCCCTTTTTTTGTCTTTGAGACAGAGTCTCAAGCTGTCACCCTGGGTAGAGTGCTGTGGAGTCACAGCTCACAGCAACCTCAAACTCTTGGGCTGAAGTGATTCCCTTGCCTCAGCTTCCCAAGTAGCTGTCATTGTTATTTTAGCTGGCTCAGGCCAGGTTTGAAAACCGCTAGCTCTGTTGCACGTGGCTGGCGTTCTCCCCACTGAGCTACGGGCAGCGCACTCACAAAGCTCTTCAAAGGAAAACTCTGCAACCCACACTTCTGGAGCTCATGAAATCTAAAAGCCTCCTGTACAAAATCAAGGACTCCAAAATCAGAGAGGCGAGTGCCCCCCACCCAAAAGGAAGATACAGAGGGTCTCTCCATTAGCAGGGCCTTCGGGGATCCGCAGGGGAGGTGACTCTGCTTAGCTGTCAGGAGCCTAGGGAAGGCGCCCCCGAGGCCGCCTGAACTGCCCCGAGTTGGCCACGAGTCGGCGTCCGAGAGCCACGCTGGAGCAGGGGCGGGGCTCCGCTGCCGTTGAAGGGCCTGAGCCCCTTCCCTCACTCCTCTTAGGTGGAGAAAGTTGATTACTGAGCCTCCCGTGGGGTCACTGGGACAGGGCTAGAGGACAGGTGTGAAGGAGGGGTTGGGTGGCGGGAGGATCCAGCATTCTAAGATAGTCAGGCTGAGCCCTTTTTGTAGCATCCTCAGGGGCTCAGAGCAGCAGCTGCCTCCACGGGGTGACCCCAGTCAGGGTCTCCCAGTGCCCCTTCCCCAGGCGGCTGCCAGGGACTTCCTCACATGCCCTCCAGGTTGCTTCTGCCCGCACTGTGCCCTCCAAGAGCTCTGTGTAACTTTGCTTGCCAATATCGCTTTGGGATTATGGGATGGGTTTGCACCCTCCCCCGCCTCCCAAGCAGTGTGACCTAGCACAGAGTACACAACTGCATCTTCCCCAGCTGTAACTGGGGCAGTTTTCATAGAGCCGCCCAGCAGCACAGGGGTTGGCTGCATTCAACATCTGAATATATGTAGCAGTGTTCAGAACAGATGTGACACTCCAGTGGCACTCACTGTCCTCACTACTATTATCAGTATAACTATCATCATCATCACTGTCATCCACCACTATCACGACCACCATCACCACCACCACCATCATAATTACCTCCCACTACCATCACCACCACTGCCAACACCACCATCACCACCACCACCACCATAATTACCTCCCACTGCCAACACCACCACTGCCAACTCTATCACCATCACCACCATCACCATCATCCCCATCACCACTACTATCACTACCATCATCACCACCATCACCACTATCGTTACCATCATCACCGTCACCACCATTATCATCATCATCAATCACCACTACCATCCTCCCTACCACCACCATCACCACCACCATCACCACCATCATCACCACCATTCATCATCCTTACTATTATTCCCAAGATCACTAGGCTGAATTTGAATTCTGGGCAGGTGACTCAGGAAGCATACTGTCACCACTCCAATCTCATACAGGTTACAATTCAAGTGCCCAGGGAGGTGTCTGTGTGCAGCACCTCGACACCATCCTGCAGGCACACCTCTCAGACAGGTAAACCGGGAGGTGCAGCCTGCAAGGGGAACCTGCCTCCTCCTCCCCAGAGAGCTGTTTCTGGACCAAGCAGGGCCCCGGCCAGCCTGAAATGCATTGTGTGTAGAAGGGAACAAGCCCAGAACAAGGAAATCCTCCTTCCAGGCCAGGGCGGGGGTGTTGGGGTGACTGGCAGGTCAGGGCCAAGAGATGGGCCTTCTCCCTGGGGGAGGCCTGACCATGAGCGGCAGCCACCAGTCCCTCCTGCCTGCCACCACCAAAGCCTGTTCTTAAGTGAAGACTGACGAGGTACAGAGGAATGCAAGCTCCCACGTGAACTCAGGTGGGTCCTGGTGTCGTGACCTTCCTAGTCATGATTCTGGGTGATCCTGGTCTTAGAGAGAGACAGGCAGTGACAACCCCTCCCCAGGGGAGGCTCAAACTAAGTCCTTTGGTGCAGTGCTAATGCAAGGGTCAGGCTCAATTGACCAGAGCCCAAGGACCCCTGGAAGTGTTGGGCCTTTGCTCCTTTCCATTTTCTCCCATTTGATTTTACTTTAGTTTTTTTAATCTTATTTTGCTATTTTGTTTGTTAGGTTTACTTTACTGTATTAGATTGTTTTCTTTTTTGTATTAGATTGTTTTCATCGGGATAACAACCTACCCATGATTGTGAGCTCAGATCCCGAGCGCTCACCCTTGGATCTCCACATCTGTGAACACCATGAACACAGTCCATAGGCCGGCAGGCAGGATGGCCTGTGACCTCAACTAGCAGGGCGTCAGTGTCTGGGGCCAGTGTGCCTTCCCCAGACGGCTCCGGGGGCTTCTTCATGTGCCTTCCAGGTTGCAGTGGGAGACCAGTGCACTGGGGACCAGGTCCCTTCATGAGGCTCCCTGGGAAGTGCTGGCTGGCTGGGCAGGGACCATGAAGGTAGAAACAGCCATGAATGTCCCTTTTCTGGGGTCTGAGCCAAATGACAGGAAAGGAGGTGCTTCCTTCTCAGGACTAAGAAGGGCTCCCCACGCTAGCCCTGTGCCAGGAGGTTTCAGCCAAATTGGACTGGCCTGGAGTGTCAGGGTCAGAGAGGGCAAGCTGCAGGGAGGCGGGAAGTGAGGCCTCTCCCCTTCAGGACAGGCTCAGAGGGGCAGAGGCTGGGGTCTGTTCCCACCTCAAACCAGTTGGCCTGAGTTCTGACCTGGTTCAAAACTGACCTCTGGGGCGGTACCTGTGGCTCAGTGAGTAGGGCGCTGGCCCCATATACCAAAGGAGGCGGGTTCAAACCCAGCCTTGGCCAAACTGCAAAACAAAAAGATAGCCGGGTGTTGTGGGAGACGCCTGTAGTCCCAGCTACTCGGGAGGTTGAGGCCCAGGAGTTGGAGGTTGCTGTGAGCTGTGTGACACCACAGCACTCTACCAATGGCGATAAAGTGAGACTCTGTCTCTACAAAAAAAAAAACAAAAAACTGATCTCTGACCCCAGGCACAAGCTAAGGCCCAAAAGCTGACCTCTAGCCCCAGGCCACACCCCGAGGCAGGGCAGCACAGTGATGAAGGTGAGGGCTCAAACCCCACCGCCTGTTTCTGGCTCCTCCTCCCTACCCCCAGCCCGCTCCTCACTGGGCCTTGCTTTCTGGTCTCTCTGTCCATCTGCCTGTCTGTCCAGGAGGTAGCATTGGACTGGCACTCTGGGCCTTCTCTTCCTACCCTCAGAGAATGGGTGAAATGTCTGAGGCAGCAAGCAGATGTCACTGGGAAGATATGTGGCCTGCAGGAGGACTCAGGGCTCTGCAGGAACAGGCCAGCCATAGCCGGGCAGCAGTGACCTCATTGCAGGCTCAGCTCTCTGCCTGAAAACTGTGACCTGAGGGAGCTGCCTCCTGAGAAGCTGGTCAGGGTCCTGACCACCAGGCAGCACTGGTGGAGGCCCCAAGGCAAGCCCATGGCAACCCTGTGAGAAGGTGCGGTTCACCCATTCACCAAGTGGGAAAGTGAGCCCAGGGAGAGGAAGTTGCCATCCTCAGCCATGCGGCCATGTGTCAGAAGGGCCAGGCCACACCAAGCCCAAAGGTGTGCCAGTAGCGGGGTTTTAGGAGCCACCTGTTCAAAGGCAGAGGTTTGGGGGCCCTCATCTCCCACTCCCTAGTGATGCCCAGCTGGGTGCTTGGGATGGGTTAGAGAGAAAGGTGGCCCCTGGGATTCTGCTCAGCACCCAGCCCCTCACCCCAACCCTGCCAAGTCTGAGCGGGGACAGCCAGGCATGTCCGCAACTGCAAATGCATGCCCAGAGGCTAAGGCCTGGAAAGCCTGGGTGGAAAGTGACTGGAATCCAAATTCCTGCCCCAGGTAAGTCTGCCTGGGCTTGTCCTGCTCAGCCAGGGCTGGTTCCTCAAGGCTACAAACCTCCCCACTGGGATTTTGAACCTTTGAGACCCCAGGAAGTTCTGGGATTTTGAGCCTATGAGGCCCTGGGAAGTGCTGAGATTTTGAGCCTTTGTGGCCCTAGTAAGTCCTGAGAATTTGAGGCTTTAAGACCTGGGAAGTGCTGTTGGATGTAGGACCGAGGACAAGCCCTGAAGGTCAAGTCCAAGCCAGGAGACTCCTGCACCTGCTGGGACATTCCCGGAGGTGGCTATGAGGCCAGCAGCTCTGCAGGTTAGAAGCCACATGGGCCCCAGGGTAGCAGTGGACTGAGCCCAAGGATTTGCTGGCCCCTGCCAGAACCCAGGCCAGAGTCCCTACCAGAGCCGCTACTGAGCCTGCTATGCAAAGGCACATGGTGTGACAAGTGAGGAAGAAGCAAAGAAGTAAGGGTGGGGATGGGCTACACTCCTGGGCCTGCCGCTGCCATGCCAGGTGGACCCTTCCCTGGCCATGCTGTTGGGAGATCCCCTGGGCAGGTGGGCACCAGGCCTGCTGCCCAACCCTCCCTCAGCACCACACCCAGGTACCTCCTAGGTCCCCTGCGTCACATGGGCACTCTGTCCACTCTCCTCATAGGGGCCTGGTGGCCACCCAGCGGGTGAGTATCATTGCTCCACCTTGAGGTTGAAGACTCAGACCCTCCAGATCCCTAGCCAGGAAGGGGCTGAGCTGAGCTCAAGCAGAGCATGTGCCAGACGTTCCCACCCCAGACCTCCATCTTTCTGGCCAGGGCTAGATATGGGCCCTCCCATCTGGCCTCTGTTCCCAGCTTCAGGGGTCTAGGTTTAGGGGCCCTCTCTGAACTACAAGTCTGCATGACAAGGGCTACTTGAGAGCCATACATTCATTTGTTCCACAAATATAAATCCTCCTCAACTTACAATGAGGTCACATCTCAATAAATCCATTGTAATTAAAAAAAAAAGTCACCTTGGCTGAGTGCCCATAGCTCAGTGGTTAGGGCACCAGCCTTGTGCTTCAGGGCTGGTGGGTTTGAACCAGGCCTGGGCCAGCTAAAAAACAACAACAACAGCAACAATAACAGCAAAAATAACTGGTTGTTGTGGGCATCTGTAGTCCCAGCTACTTGGAAGACCGAGGCAAGAGAATTGCTTAAGCTCAAGAGTTTGAGGTTGTTCTGAGCTGTGATGCCACAGCACTCTACCTAGGGTGACAGCTTGAGACTCTGTCTCCAAAAAAAAAAAAAAGGCGGTGCCTGTGGCTCAAGGAGTAGGGCGCTGGCCCCATATAAGGGAGGGGGGGTTCAAACTCGGCCCTTCCAAAAAAAAAACCCTGCAAAATGAAAAAGTCACCTTGCAAATGCATTTAATATACCCAACCTACCAAACTCCACAGCTCAGCCCAGCCTGGCTTATTGTGCAAAGCCTTCCTGTTCTTTTGCTCTTGGGTGGAATCATCTAACAAGCCTACTTTATAATGCCATGTTGAATATCTCAGGAGTTGACTGAAACTGTCCTCGAACTGAAAACAGATCGACTACAGGGTGCTCATAGGACTACAGTTGTACCATGCCTAGTGGGGGACAGTACATACTCACTGAACCACTGAACGCCCTGGAGCAAGCCCTGTTGTGAGCATAGGCCTCTGTGTGCAGGACAATGCTGTCCCCAGGGAACTCTCAGCCTTGAGGAAAATAGAGGCCCCAGGAGGGTCTCAGGCAGCAGGCTCACTGTCCAGTGGATCTGCCTCTCGAGGACAATTCTGGTTGTCATGAGTGGGGGCAGGTGCTCCTGACTCCTAGCAGGTTGGGGCCCATAGTGAACTGGATGGCCCCAGGGCCTCCAAGGGTGATGGCTCAGATGGAGGAGGCAGGTAGAGGTGGTTAGGGAGGGCCTCTCTGAGGATGGGTCGTCCCTCCACACCAGCACCCCTGCAACCTGAGAGGAAGTTCTGAGAGCATCACGCCTGGGGGCAGGCATGGTGCCAGGCTGGGGAATTACAGGAGAGTGAGGCCTTCAGCGCCCAGACCCCCAACTCCCAGCAGCCTCTGCTGCATTCCTCCACCTGGGTGGGCAGGGGTGGGAGGCTGGGCTCTCCTGGTGAGAGAGGGAGGTCCAGAGGCTCTGCCGGCCCAGGGAGCCTGGAAAGTCTCTGCCTGCTGCATTTATTGGAGCTGGGGCCTTGCCGAAGGTGCTCAGGGGGTATTTGCTAGAGAGCATGTGGGCACAGGGTCTGCTTGTAGAAACCCTCAGGCTGCAGATAGGCCAGGGTTTTGCCTGTCCAGCGGGGTGACAGGGCCTCAGAAGCACAAGTGGTGACACTTAGCCCTAAACCCTCAGCTTTGCTGTCTGCAGGGTGCGAATACCAACAGTGGCTCCCTCCCAGGGGTTGTGAGCACCACATCAGGTCCCTACTCTGCCCCCTTGGCAAGTACCTAGGGCCAAGTCAGGAAAACACAATCCCTACTCCTGAGCAGCAGAGGATGGGATGGGGGCTCCATGCCTCTGACCTGAGACCACACAGCAAGCCCACCACGGAGCCAGGGGCAAAGGGCAGGAGGGCTGGTCACCACGGAGGCTCCATGGTGGTGGCTGTCCCTCCCCTCTTCCTGCCACTCCCTAGGATCTAACAGGGAACCCTCCCACCCCTGCAGACTCCTTGCAAGAACAAGCTGGGCTCCCAGTGGACCCTGCCACCGTCGATGGCCAGCAGGAACCTCCTGAGTCTCCGTGTGTTTACATTCCCACTGGGAAATATTTCCCTAGAGGAGCTGCAGGACAAATATTTTGTCAATGTTGAAACTTGGGCAAACAGAGCCTAAAGCTGAGCCCACCCCCACCCTTACCCTCTACATGGCAAGGCCCAGCTGAGGTCCTGGGGGCCCCTCACCAGCTCATCCCTCTGTTCCCAGTCAGGCAGAGAATAGGCATGGGACAAGCACATGGCGCCCAGGGCCAGCTGGGCACAGAGGGTGGACACCTCCCTGTCTGAGCCCAGTGGCCCTGAAGATCAGGCCTTCTGCCTCTCCAAAGCCAACCTCCTTTCCTTTTTGGCATTCTCCTTTAATGAAATTGGAGTGACAGTACACAGAAGCAGTTGGGGTATCTCTTGCCAATTTGGAGCACTGGAGCCCTAGGGGACTCCCCCCATCGAGCCCTGCCCCTGCATGGTGACCGGGGGCCTGGCAGGAGGGGCTGGGACCCCTCAGTGTCTCATGCTCCAGGCTGAGTCAGAGTTGTGTTTAGGGTTGGGTGTCCTAAGTTCACCGCAGCCCTAAACACAGGCCCACGCCTCTCTGTGCACAGGATAGGACCCAGCTGGCGCAGGCAAGCTGCGTGGGTGGTCCACAGGCGCTGGCGCTCACCTACCTCACCTCCACCCTGCCTGAGCCACCTCCGCAGCCCTCAGCCTCCCTGGCCCCTGGTCTTAGTCCAGCTGAACCTTCCTCTGGACAACTGGGAGGGGCCATGGCATGTTCTGCACCTCCTGCCCCTGGTCCTTGGGCGGCCCCTTACCAAGAGTTCACCTCTTGGCCTGGACATCGTTCCTTTTCATGGCTAGCAGGTACTCCACTGCGTGGATGGACCACACTTCTGTCCATCATCCCCTCGTGGTCATGTAGGTTGTGCTGCCATGGATGTTGGAATAGCAGTTTCTGTACAGACATGAGCTTGCATTTCTCTCCAGGGTTACCAAGTGTGGAGCTGCTGGGTTGTGTGTACTGTGTTTAATCATCCCAGGGACCACCAGATTGGTGTCCGCAGAGGCTGCCCCACTTTGCACCCCCACCAGTCATGCACAAGACTTTTGACCCCTCATGTTCTTGCTCACACTTGTCTGACTTTATGATTCTGCTCAGTGGCCACAGCAAGGACCACAGTGTGGACCACAGGTTGGCATAAAAGGAGGCCAGTGTCTGGCACCAGGCCCCAGCCTAAACAAACCAGAGCTCCCAGTGTCTGGGGTAGGTGGGACATTGATCTCTAGGCCAGTGGGAAGGTGACAGAGGACAAGCAATTGGTCATTTGGCCACCATTGCCCAGCAGCTTCTTGGCCCTGGGCTTGGGACACTGTGGTGAGGACACAGTGCCACCCCTGCCTCGTGGAGCGTGTCAGGGGCTGGTATTAATTAGAGCATCTGATTAATCAGAGCATTGCTCAAGGACATGCTACACTGTCCTCTGTGGGGTGGGGGCAGCATGTTAAGGAACGTGCTTGGAGTGCAAAGAAGGCCAAGCCCAGGCACTATCCTTGAGATCCCTATAATTAGAGAATTTAGACACCAGAGATCCCTATAATTAGAGAATTTGGGGCACCAGCCCCAACCATGAGGCCAGGAACCTTGGTCTGTCATGTCCCTGCTATGGCACTGGCCCCTGAAGTGGGCCTCGTGGGGCTGGTGCCACATGCAATAAAATAAAATAAAAGTTAATGAAAATGAGGTGGCCCTGTGGCTCATCGAGTAGGGCACAGGCCCCATATACCAAAGGTGACGGGTTCAAACCCAGCCTTGGCTGAACTGCAAAAACAGAAAAATAGCCGGGCGTTGTTGCAGGTGTCTTAGTCCCAGCTACTCGGGAGGCTGAGACAAGAGGATCACCTAAGCCCAGGAGTTGGAGGTTGCTGTGAGCTGTGTGACGCCACAGCACTCCACCAAGGGTGATAAAGTGAGACTTTGTCTTTAAAAAAAACAAAAAGTTACTGAAAATGAAGGAAGAACATACAATAGTCTGGGAGCGCTAAAGCCCCGGGCACTGGGATCTGAGGGATGGGGAGAAGCACCCCCAGGCAGAGCGTACTACTCAAGCAGAGGCTGCTGGAGAAGGTGAGATGGAGCACTGCAGGCTCCAGAGCCTCAAGGCAGCTCTGGGCCATGGGGAGGACTGGAACCTTCAGACCCAGGCAACTCACCTTGGAAATGCCACCTGGTGTGAGGGCTGTGGGGCTCCTTGGGCAGAGTCCTGGCACCAAAGGAGCACTCATCACAGTGGGGCTGCGAGACAGAGGGTCCGGCCCTCGTGTCCTGTTTGCCCCTCATGTCCCCTGCTGCCTCACTGGGGGTGAGTGAGAGCTGGCACAGCAGGTTGGTTTGCAGGGGGAAAGGGCGGCAGGCTCCTGCCAGCCTGGGGGATATGGGATCTGCTCTGTGGTGGGACAGGGCAGGTGCCACCCAGGCCCTCTGAGGGGCTCTGCACAGTGGCCTGGCCCTTCAGAGCATCAGGACAGGCAGCTGCTGACACCACAAGCATCTGCCACTCTGGCTTCTTCTTCTTCCACCTCCCCAAGCCCCAGTTTTCTTTCCTCTATAAAATGGGGACAGTGATTCCCTGCAGCTGCCCCAGAGCCGCTTACAGAGTGCAGGCATGGGGCCACCTCTCAATATTGTCCCCTTATCTGGGCCTGGTCCCTGGGAGGAGCTGTAAGCATCACTTCTCAGGGGAGGCCTCCCCAAGTTGTGGCCTCACAGTGCGGCCTGAGGACCAAGATGGGCGCATGGGGCAGGGGCCACTTGCTCACCATCTGGACGAGGTGCTCACCACATCCCAGGGCTGCACAGCAGCTGTGGAACTGGGGACTGTCAGCTCCAGCCCTGAGGGTCTGCACCCTCCCCCGGTGGCCACTGCACACCCAGCCCTGCAAGGATCACCCAGGCCCCTTGACTGAGCTGAGCAGGCCTCGGGCAGCAGGGAGAAGGAAGTGAGATAGAGACAGAGAAAGACTGAGAAACCCAGATGGGCCCGGAAGAGAGAAACCGAGGGGCGACGGCTCTCTGTCCACCCCTGTAAGCAGAGAGGATGGAAACCCTGTGGGGCACTTTGTGGCCTGGAAACCACAGGACTGCGGTGCCTGGAGGGCCAAGCTGACTGGGAAGTCACTGCAGTTGCTGCAGAAAACCACACACCTTGCAGTGATCAGGACCCTCGGGGAGCAGCAGGTGCCCCTTCCTCGCAGGATCCCTGCCCAGCTCTGGCTCTGCCCGCTGGGCCCTCCTGGGGAACCAGATTCCTCCGGAGCTTAAGGCCTCTTGGCCATATAAGGCTGCCTGTGGGCACCTCTTAGAGAAGCTCAGGGCCCTTACCCTCCCCCATCCCCTATGGGAACCAGAGCTTGGCTAGGCCCCCAGGACAGAGGTGGGGGCAGGGGCCTGCTAGAGCCTCCATCTTCTACAGAGGGGGCACAGCAGCCCCTGTGCTGGGGCTCAGGGGCCCTGGATGCCTACTGCCCTGCCCCAAGGTGTAGGCAGGGTGAGAATGGGGTCGGGGGACCAAAGGGTAAGTAGGATAAAATAAATGACATTGCAGAAATGTGGTCACCCTGGCTTTGAATGTGGATTTTTTAGGGGCTCCAGGGCATTGTTACCTCTTAGCTCAGTGAGGTGCTGGGAGGTGCTCCTTATGGGAGGAGCACCCCTGAGCCAGCCCCTCCTTGATGCGCACAGATGACCTCCAGGGAAGTGCTAGGCCCCTTCATGGGCTCCTGGGACCCAACTCTTTTCTTGCCCCGAGGGTGGCAGGCCTGGGTTAGGCTCTGGGAAGAGGAGAGAAGCTGGATCCAAGGAGTGGGACCTCTGTAGGGGGGTGGGGGTGACATCCCACCCAGCTGCAGTCCTGGGAAAGCAGCCCCTCTGTGCTCCCACAGGGGAACCTCTCTGGGGCAGACTGGGAGGAGGCAGGGTGGGGACAGAATGAGGCCATCTGAGCACAGCAAGGGGCTTCCCACACTGGGGGCTTGCTCTCCGCCCTCCAGAGCTGCCTGGGCTAGGCCTGTGGGAGGCAAATCACAGGGGCCATACTTCCCGCAGCCCTGCAGCCTCCAGGTCTCTGCCAGGTATGTCGAGGCAGACACGCTCTGACTCAGTGAGTAGAAGGAATGCTGCAGGAGAGCAGACCAGGGACAGCTCCTGGGGGCCATGCGGGGAGGGTGGCTGTCTGTTTAGAGCCGGAGGGTCCCAGGGTACAGATGCGGGGGAGCTGGAAGGTGCCTGGCTCCCAGGGTCTGGTGAGCTGCCTTGGGGGAGGTCTCACCTCGATCCTAAGAGGAGGAGAAGCCCCATGCAGGCTGGTGAGAGGCTGGCCCCTCATGTCAGCCCAGGGCCCAGTGCCCAGCAAGATTCCAGGAGCACCCCCAAAACAGCTTGTGTTCTGATTCCGCACAGCTTATGGTAAACTTCAAAAGCAGGAGCCCCCTCACTCAGCTGGCAGAGGCAGGGCTCCCTACTCTCAGCTAGGCCACTAAGGCAGTGGGAGGGACCAGGTCCAAGCTGAGTCCTGCATTCTCTTTTTTTTTTTTTTTTTTAAGAGACAGAGTCTCACTTTATCGCCCTTGGTAGAGTGCCATAATGTCACAGCTCACAGCAACCTCCAGCTCATGGGCTTAGGCAATTCTCCTACCTCAGCCTCCGAAGTAGCTGGGACTACAGGTGCCTGCCACAACACCCAGCTATTTTTTTTGAGACAGAGCCTCAAGCTGTCACCCCTGGACAGAGTGCCGTGGCCTCACAGCTCACAGCAACCTCCAACTCCTGGGCTCAAGCGAGTCTCCTGCCTCCGCCTCCCAAGTAGCTGGGACTACAGGCGCCCGCCACAACGCC